>BGNK01003478.1:41230-73709 GCA_003297005.1 Symbiodinium sp. clade A Y106 | reverse complement strand
TGAGTATTGTGTGTCCGAGATGTCCGAGATGTGATGCGTCTTCCGGAGAGTCCGAGATGTGTGTCCGAGATGTGGCATGGGTGAGTATTGTGTGTCCGAGATGTCCGAGATGTGATGCGACTTCCGGAGAGTCCGAGATGTGTGTCCGAGTTCCGGAGAGTCCGAGATGTGTGTCCGAGATGTGGCATGGGTGAGTATTGTGTGTCCGAGATGTCCGAGATGTGATGTGTGTCCGAGGANTCCGGAGAGTCCGAGATGTGTGTCCGAGTTCCGGAGAGTCCGAGATGTGTGTCCGAGATGTGGCATGGGTGAGTATTGTGTGTCCGAGATGTCCGAGATGTGATGTGTGTCCGAGGAGCAGGAGGAGGAGAAGGAGGAGGAGGAGAAGGAGGAGGAGAAGGAGAAGGAGAAGGAGAAGGAGAAGGAGAAGGAGGAGGAGGAGGAGGAGCGGGATGCAGCCCCAAAAAGTAAGAACCCCACACAAAGATGCGGGGAATAATTAAAAACACCACCTTTCTCCAAACCTAGAACCCCGGACCCAGAAATAATCAAAATAATTAAAATAATTAAAGTAATTAAAATAATTAAAATCGGCCGATTTTAATTGTTTCAATTCTCGGAGCCACGAAATAATTAAAATACTTAAAATAAGCTCTTCATTTTGATTATTTTTTTATTTCAATTAATTTAATTATTTCAAATCCCTTGGGTTGGGGGTCGACTGGGGTTATAAAGAATTATTTAAATTATTTTATTATTTCAATTCTCGGAGCCGCGAAATAATTAAAATAGTTAATATAATTAAAATCCCCACCTTTATCCAAACCTAGAACCCCGGACCCAGGGATTTGAAAAAATTAAAATAATTAACATATTTAAAATAATTAAAATAACTAAAATCGGCTGATTTTAATTATTTCAATTCTCGGGGATACGAAATAATTAAAATAATTAAAATCCCCACCTTTATCCAAACCTAGAACCCCGGACCCAGGTATTTGAAATAATTAAAATAATCAAAATAAGTAAAATAACAAAAATAATCAAAATCGGCCGATCTCAACTATTCCAACCCCCGGGGCCACTTGGGTTGGGGGTCGACCGGGGTTATAAAGAAATATTTAACTTATTGTAATTATTCTTTATATTATGAAAATAAATATTTTAAGTATTTTAATTATTTTAATTATTTCAAATCCCTCGGGCTGGGGGTCGACTGGGGTTATAAAGAATTTTTTACATATTTTAATTATTTCAATTCTCGGGGCCACGAGATAATTTAATACAATAATAAAAATCACCACCTTTATCCAAACCTAGAACCCCGGACCCAGAAATAATTAACATAATTAAAATCGGCAGATTTTAATTATTTCAATTCTCGGGGCCACGAAATAATTAAAATAATTAAAATAAGCTCTTTTTAAATATTGTAATTATCTTAATTATTTTAATTATTTCAAATCCCTTGGATTGGGGGTCGACTGGGGTTATACAGAATTATTTAAATTATTTTAATTATTTCAATTCTCGGGGCCACGAAATAATTAAAATAATTAAAATACGCTCTTTTTAATTATTTTGATTAGTTCAATTATGTTAATTATTTCAAATCCCTCGGGCTGGGGGTCGACTGGGGTTATAAAGAATTATTGAAATTATGTTAAGTATTTCAATTCGCGGGGCCACGAAATAATTAAAATAATTAAAATAATCAAAACCCCCACCTTTGTCCAAACCTAGAACCCCGGACCAAGAAATAATTAAAATAATTAAAATCGGCCGATTTTAATTATTTCAATTCTCGGGGCCACAAAATAATTAAAATAATGAAAATAATTAAAGTATTCTAATTATTTGGGCTCGGAAATAATTGAAATGTAAAAAACAAAATAACTAGGCCAAACAGGGCGTCAAATATACCCTAAAGGGCTCTCTCTCGTACATATACACATATATACACATATATACACATATATACACATATATACACATATATACACATATATACACATATATACACATATATACACATATATACACATATGCATAATAAATATAAATATATATATATATAACTGCTCACTCATTTAGTGATTTATGTATGCATGCATGCATGCATGCATGCATGCATGCATGCATGCATGCAGGTATGTAACTAACTTATAGCTCAATTTTGTACTTACATTTGTCTCGGGCATTACTTGTGTCAGCTGGTTAGACGCCTGTTGTTATGTAAGCTCAGTTGCGTATCCGCTTGTTGTACACTCAAGCAGCGCAGATCGGCATTCCAGTATTCGAGCAGCGAGCCTTCTTGCGCAAGCCTAAGCAATTGTGAAGCATCGCAAGCACGGAGTCTTGGCTTGGGAGGATTTGGAACGATGCTTGCACGTATATGACAGCACGAGATTCTGCACAAGTATACGTTCACAGTGTTTAGACCTCTAGGCTGCAGTGGATGCTCCTTTTGTTGCATCGTGGCAGACAGTGACCCCAATCCTGCAGCACCACACGCTCCAATTCGTCGAGGTGCGTGTCATCCTTATCGCCGCAGACCGGCAGCACCACATTCACCTGCCAGTGCACAGGCGAGAAAGGCCCGAGGCCTTTGTTCAAAGGTGCGGCGGCGCCTTGAAGCCGTGCTTTTTCCTGCGGACAGCGAGGGACTCCAGCTCTTTCGCCTCGGCCCGGTGTGACTTCTGTGATTTCCCGATCGTCCTCGGCCCTCGCCTGGGAAGCGATTCGCATGAAGCTGTTCCTGATGCTGTTTCTTGTGACATTCAGCCAATCCTCGACGCGGCTGGGCGCACGGCGCATCTCACTTTGCATCGCTTCTCATGAGTTTGTCTCTGAGATTCCGGCGCTGCCTGCGGCCAAAGGCACCTCTTCATGGCCTGGAGGAGTCTGTGCAAGAGCATCCCAGTGCTTGCATGCTAGGACTGCTAGGAGGCAGAGGTCCTTGTCCCAGCTTAGAGTTGATCGAAGCATGGACGCCAAAGCCTGCAAAATGAAACCGGGCCGGGAACAACTGTGCCTGCATGATCACACCTTGCTCTAGTCTTTCCCAAAAGATGCTCAAGTTCGTCAAGGCTGACCTCCACGAGGCAAAAGGTAGGTGCACCCTAGCAGTGGAAGGGCCGGCTAGGCCTCGTCTCTATGGGGGGAAGCGAGATGCTGTCTCTCTCCACCTGGCTGAAGGACAAAAGAGGTACAGAGGTGCGGCACGGCCCGCGTGACGCCTCCAACAGCCGAGCCAGCATCATCGAGGGAGCGCACATCTCCAGCCCATCCACCTCAGTCACTGAGCCGCTAAAGTCACTAGAGCTTCAGATGGGTTCTGAGAACCTGCGCGCCGAGCTTTTCGCGACAGAAGGCCTTCTTGGATTTCCACCATGTTGGGCAGCACATCCCCAGAGCGGTGGTAGTAGGCTACCTCGCTGGTGTTCTCTGCTTCCTCATCTTCCTGCATCTCTTCGGGGCTCCTCCTGAGAGCTCCGCCAAGGCACCAAGCTGGTCGGGGCGCAGCCGCGGAGCTCGACACTGGCCCTGGAACTGCAAGATCGCTTCCTCGAGACTTCGAGTTTCGTACACGCCGTACTCAAGGCTTCGGTTCCCCGCCTCAGCGTAGAGCCTCCTGTGACAGCCCTTCAGCCAGGGCTGCCTGCGAGAAGACCGAGACGCAGAAGGGTAACTTGGGCTCCCAGACGCACGCAGAAGCCTGGGCTCGTGCGCCCCACTCGCTGGCTTTGCCTCCTCGCCGCAGCATCTTTCCATGTGCTCCCTTGGCCCAAGTGGGTCCGTGAGAGGGATACTGAAACTCTCAGCTGGGGTCCAGTGCTCTCCATTTCGAGGCCACGCAACTGAAGCGCAAAGCTGCGGTAGACCTGAAACGGAGCCACATGGGTCATGGGACCCTCAGTGATAACCTGCCTCCATATTGCTTCTCACACATGCGAAGAGGTAAGCTTCAGACGGAGACTGCAGCATGTCCGCATTATGGTGTAAGATGGCCAGCACTGAGATTCCTGTGTGAAGTCCCATGCTGCTGGTGGCCCGTGGGCATTCGTCGTACAGCAGCGCTGGAAGGTGAACGGACCTGGACTGGCGCTTCGACGCGAGCTGCTTCAGGGTGCCTAGCAGTCGGTACGTCTATGTCAAAATCAGTGTGCCTCTACAAAATTCTACACAAGCATATCTACACGTGTATGGGTGTAGGTGTATACATGTTATATACATGAACACATAATCCGATTGAATGCTTGCTGGATATGTTGATGGCTTGACTGATTGTTTGATCCTCTTCTGTTCTGGGCGTCCCGGACCGCTCCAGCAGGGGCCAGTCCGGCCCTGCGAACAGCAAACATCCCGAAGCAGCCAGCTCTTCCGCTTCAGCATCTTCTCACCTGACGCTTTTGCAACACTTTCTTTCGCATGGCGCACATTTCTGCTCCCGTCCAGCCTGTACTTGCGCCCTCGCCTGCAGATATGCCCTCGCCCATTGTCATCATCAGAACATCATGAGGATGATAGCATCTGATATCGCCTCAGAAAGGTACACAAACAAACGAAACATGGTGCTTCCGAGAACGCCTCGGAAACCGTACCTGGCACCTGCCACACGCCAAGGTCCAGGAATGCATCACGCACGACGGTCAGTGCCCGGTCCAAGCCTTTCAGCAGCGCAGCATTCCTTGTGCATCGAAAAAAGGCGTCACGGCAGGCTGAAAGCTTGCAGCTCAGCGGAGAAACCTCCCTATTCCTGCCCAGTCTCCAGTAAACTTCCTCTGAATCCTCCTCACTGCACAGGTCGAGCTGTATCAACCAGCCGAAAACCAAAACATGCCGTCGAGGCAACCTGTCGCGAAGCGTAGGGACTCCGAATGTAGGAATACGCTGCATGGCGTGCTCATCGCTCCAGAGACGCTGCATCAATGTGCCAAGCTAAGCATACATCTTGCCAAGTCGCACTGCTTATGCTTGCCAAACCCAGAAAGTTTTCCCAGTCCGCCTGAGTGGCATTCATGCATCAAAGGTGGGCACGCACCTTGGCTGGAGCTGAGTGCTGTCGCTGCAGCATGCTGCCGCACTGTAGCATCTCAAGCGTAGACGGTGCTATTATCTGCGGATCATTCGACGCTGTCCGTGCGAAGCTCCAGTCCAAGTAGAGGTGCATCAGGGAACAAGGCAACAAGTTTCGGTATCGAAACCTCACTGGCTTGCGAGACCCCAGAGTCGTCTAGGTTGCTACTTGAGGCAAGCGCCTCCAACCAGCCGCATCCGCCGTGCGAGGGGCCTGCCAAGGCGAATCTGCACGAGTCACTGCTCGAAGTTGCTGATACCAGCACCCAAGACGCAAAAATTGGAGCAAATGGACCGTACAAGGCTCTGTGTCCGAAAACTTGGAACTCATCTTGCATGTTGAGTTCGGAGTGTTGAGTCTTGTCTATGGTCGGAAACTAATCCGACAGTTGCGCAAGAGGACTCAGTCTTGGGGTATAGTCTTGCTGCGTCGTGTTGATCTGCCAACACCCTCATCAAAGTCGAAGCATGTTCTGAAACAACCCACGTGACTGGGCACAAGAAGTGCGAGCAGAGCAGTCGGGTGTTGGTTGAAACTCGGATGAGCTGGCCGGTGGCCGGGCCTCCGCCACAGAGCCGCATGGACTCTGCATGGCTGCTCATCAAAAGAGCGCTGAGGCTGGGTCTTGTTCAGGGCTCGATATGCTACTCGTTTTCCGTACAACACAGGAAAATGCGCATGACTTGACGGTGCACATTCTCTGCGCCCTTCCCACGTTAGGATCGTGTTGGGGTGCGCATTACAAGACCTGAACTGTCCTGCTCTTGGAGAGGAGTTCTTCAAACTTCAGCCGTCAGGCTGCCATCATGGCTGTCATGCACTGGTGGTCTTGGGAAAAGTCACTCCCTTAACATCAAAGGACCGCAGAGCCTCAACTTTCTTAATGCACTAAGCTTACGAGCAATCCTTCCCTTTCCTTGAACCTTGGATTGAAGAGCAGTCGGGAAGTGCAGATCCTTACAGCATTGCGCCTGCACGAAGCCTCAAGCCTAAGCCTCAAGCCGGACTCTGATGGCTGAGTTGCACGACCACGCGACCATCTTGCAACAGTGGTGGTCAGTCCATCTTGTTTTCTCTCTCGCCCCTATTCGACACCAGCATGGTTGGGGAGTGCTCTGCCTGGTCAGGCATCAAGGTTGCGAATGCAGACCGACCTGTCCAGGGATGCACCATGCGGAGCCCAATGGGAAGCCATTGCAAATGACTGCTTTGGCATAACCCCTGTGAGTTAATCATAGCGCTTGTGGAAGAACCTTGACGTGCCTCAAAGCTTGGACTCTCCAATGTACTACATACGGTATTTCCTGAGTGCATGAAACAGGATCAAAAGACGGCTACAGAGGTTGAACTCCACACTTCGCCGATAGCCTCTGCAGCTCAGATGAAGAGTACTGCGTTCCCTTCACCACGAAAGCTCCGCCGTGACACCCGCACGAGCCTGCGCCCACCGACTTTCCGAGACAGCTTCTCAGCCTCAGGATGACACGGCCTTGTGAAGCACTTGCATGCATTTCCGAATTTCCGGGTGTGGACTGTAGATTTTTTCCAGGATCGTTCAATCGCCTCGGCTATTCACGCGTCTGGGCGAAATCACATCCATCTGTCTTTCCTGCTTCAGCAGTTTCTCTCGTGGTCTCTGAACCTGTTGTCCACTTCATTCGTTTGCATCTCGCCGCGTGCTGACTCAAGGCCTGCCTGCAATCCTGGTGGTTGTCGCTCTCCTGTGCCCCTGCTGTGCTGCTACCCCGTCTACACTCAGAGCATGCTTCCTGCTCTTGAAGCCTGGAGCGGCTTCCCTCCCTGGGTGCCTACATTTGCTGCTGCGCTCAGCTTGCCTCTACCGAAGTCTCGCCGGAAGGAAGGAAAGCGGAAGGAAGGCAACAAACCGGCACTTTGCCACAGGAGTCGACAGCTAAAAACCTCAATCTGTGCTCCACAAACCTGCAACTTTCACAGCAGCTCCGCTAGTCTTCGACGTGCCGTCACCAGGCGGCCGCTCCAGGCGCAGCCGGCGATTCGTCGACTCTGCGCGGGAGCAGCGGGAGAGAGCTCGGCTTTCGGTCGCTTCCGCTTCTCCGGTTTTCTGACGGTTTGCAGCCTGGGCACCTCTGAAAACCCTCCAAAAGCAAGACTTCTTTGCAGAGACAGGGCACTTTGAATAGTTCATGCATGTCTGATGCGATCATCTGTTCTGACCATGCAAGACCTCATCCAAGTCAGATTTGGAATATCCTCGGACCCCTCAAGAGCTCTGCCTCCGAATGAGACGGCGAATTCGTTCGCTCTGGATCTGGAGAGCATGGCCTAGGCCGCTGCTTTGGAACTCTTCGAGCACCCCAGCATACCCCAAGCCCGTGCCAGGGGCATCCCCGCCCAGAATTCCTCTGCGAGTGGAAACTTTTCGGCAGTTAGAGATGGAACTGAGGGACTGAGGGACGGAGGGACGGAGAGCTCAGAGCTCAGCTGGAGAGGGGGGCGAAACCCGAAAAGCCGCTGGACCACGCAGGCACGGCTGTTCAAAGCCTTTGCTTCATTGCGCAACAGGTGAAACAGGCGCTCCGTCTGTGCGGTGAGCCGAGGAAGAGAAAGTGAAGGTTCAAGATGTAAGGCGTGTGCCTGCTTCCGTGTGCGCGTAACAAAAGCACTCTCACAAACGGAACATGAGTAGCTGGTAGCTCCTTCTAAGACACCGGATCGAAGCTCCATTCCCAAAGCCAGTGCCCAGCCACCTCTTTTGCCGCAGCCTGCCAGAGGCGCGGCATTGGAGGCCACGCTCCTGCAACCTGACACAAAAAAACAGCGAAATTCTGGGCAGAATAGCGATGAGGAGGCGAACGTCTGTGAAGCTCGGGCTTCATGTGTGTAGACTGCAACTTGAGCAATTCTGCTTTCCATAAATTCCAACGACACAAAGCGGCACCTCGCAGGATTTTTGACACGCTTCCAAGCTGAGTGCGTCCGTTGTACCCAGAGCACCTCAGTTCATGCGTCCAAGAATGAACTCTTGCACCTCAAAATCGGCAGAAAGGGCTAAAGAGATGCGAAGGTCACCGCTCACTCTAGCCACTCGCCTCCGAAAGCTTTCCGAGGTGTAACAGCTCGAGCTTAACCCATGGACCCAGACGACCCCAGACGTGGGGGCGGCTCCGACGTTAGCCTAGGCTTTGGCGGAGGCACTGCACCGTTTTTGCAGAAGGCGTTTCTTGGCCACGAGTTTCGCCAACTGGTGACTCTGAGTCTTAGACTCTGGAAAACTGCATCCTCGAAGCTCGCATCGATACAAGCATGTGATGCGAAGATCGAAAGCCGGGACGGAATGCGGGTGCATCGAAACCAACTCCCACACTTCTCTCACAAGCTGATCATGTCCGCTAAGCTTCCACAGTCGCCGGGTCACGCCGAATATTGCACATCTGACAGGACCACATGTCGTTCCCTCGCCAAGGGGCGCATGGCATCAAGCACCTGCAAGAACACTGCCAGCCGAAAAAGGTGGAAACTCAATGCAACCAACATGCCCAAGCCCAATCAAGCAACGCACTCGCTACCTCACGATCCCTGCGACTGTCCTATAACTCCCGATGCATTATTCCAACGATGGCCTGCAGCGCAGCCACCCAGCGACCCAAAGCAGCGAAGAGCTGCAGGGCTGCATTTTGGCAAGTGAGGTCAAGGTCCCTTCCGGCGGGCCATCCTCGATACATGCTACATTGAATCGGACTGAAGTTGCTTCACGTCGCCAGGGACAGGTGCTGAAAGCCCGGAGCATGGTCCTTGCCAAATTGCCAGGCCATATTCCCACCGTCGCGCGGCGCCGCAAGCAGCCAGAAGCGCGCTCAGCGCAAAGGGGCCTCCGTTGGGGAGCGGTGTGTCTGTATGCTTCGAAATGCTTGGCTTTCGGCAGCACCACCACAATTCAAGCGGATCACAAAGGCACAAAACACGGGAAGCAAGACGTAGCTCCACCTCCTGGGCATCGCAAGGCTCCCGCCCCGCCACGAATCCCGAACAGTTCCGAGACCCAGTAAACTGCACGACCAAAGGCCGCAGTCCTCCGTTGGTCCATGCCCACGTGGAAGACAGCTCGACAGCTGTCGACAGCTGGCAGGCGCAAGGTTCAACAACCGGTGGCGGGACCACTCAACTCAATGTGTCCTGTGGCGGATCACCCAATCACGCTTCTTTATACTTTGAAGTGGGCATCGACGAGTGGACGGATCCTGTCTTGGATAAAGAACTTCCAAACGCTCGGCAGCTCTCGAATGAGTCACGGTCTGAAACTCACTATGGACCGCTGCGAGAAGCTACTCTCTCAGACTCCACCTCGGTCAAAGGCACAACTCAACCCACAGCTTCTGCGAGACACTCGCAGAGGCACGGCAGAGACCAGACGACTGCTAGGCTCTCGTTGCTTGCGTTCATGTGGTCCCTCCAGTGTATGGTCCCCCCGGTAGCCTTGAGCGAAAGTGCACCCCAGCCTGGAAGTTCTTTGGCGGCGAGACCCAAAGCCATCCTCCACTGTGCGGCGGAGGCACAGGAACTCACAGCTGCCGCAGAACCTCGAAAGCACGTGGACAATTTAAGGATCCGATGCCGACCGATCCAGCTCACCTGCTGAACCCCGGTACTGGCTCGGTGTCAGAATGAAAAGTCCACACTGAATCCCTCAAGCATCGCTTGCCATAAAGTCATCTGTCACTTTCCTGACACCGATGGTGCCTGAACATACGCACTGCAAGATCGAGATTCTTCACACAGGCCTCTCTCCTGGAGGAGGGGTGCTACAGTGCTACAGCATTCCTTTCTCCCCGCTTGAACCCCGGCAGAGGCGAGCAGCTGAATGCATCGGCGCGCAGCCCGGGCTGCTCTTTCAGAGCTTCCAGGACTTGCATCGCATGCTGCCAGGCGTGTCCCCGGTCACAGGCAGTGATCGAAGCCTTCGATGCACACGTGCCTACTCAAGCCTCCAGCAGTGCCAAACATGGCTATCACACCAATTCAAGCAAGCGAGATCCACATCGCTGCTCAAAGCCACAAAGCCACAGCACGACTTACCAAATCCCTGAAAAAATCAAGATACCAGCAACACAGGGCAGGCAAAGAGGTGAATGCTGATCCGAACACGTAGATGCTTTTGTTCGAGACCAGAGGCGGGGGCGTCTAGATCGGCACATTGCAGGAACCATGTTACGTATTACCCACCCCCTTATCCGCCTGCCTGCTTCTTGCCTTTGACTTTTTGGAGCCATTTTGCGGGTAGGGAGGAGGACCTGTTTATTCTGCCGCGGGTTGGCCCAGGTTCCATAGTCCCGAGGTGGTGTTGGGGTTTTTCTGTGGTATCAGCCATTCTGTGCCCGAGTCCCACCCCGCCTCCCCCCTGCGCCTCCGCCTCCGTCTGCTTCCGCTTCTGCCGGTTTCTTCCTCTCCCTCCCTCCGGTCCGCCGTGCCTTTTTTCGGTTCCTGCTTCCAATGAGTGTGTGCATGTATAGGGGTGAGAGACCGTTGCGTTGTCGGTTCAGCAAGCTGTCACACCATGCCGACGATAACAAAGCGATGAAAGCAGGCGGTTTCCGGCTGCGAGGCGGCTCTGCGCTAGCAGCTAAATTTCTTCTCTCAAGGGGGTAGGCGCAAAGGATCCAGAGATCCAGGACACTTTGTTGAAAAGCCAATCGCTTCCCATGCAGTGCAGTCACGGCATGTTGTGTTACCTTCGTGTTGCACAGTTGCACCTCACTGGCTCATGTAAGGGCAATATTGCAATAATCAAGCCAAGGTCGCATTGCAGGTGGTGACATCCAGGATGCCAAGGCACTTTGCTTCAGCGAGCAGCTGCAGCGCGGTCTGCCACTGCGACGCTTCGGCACAGGCGCTGATCGCCGAGTTGTACGGTGCGGCCGCCGTGATCGGCAGCCCCGCGCCTTCTTGAAGCAGGCAGAGCCCAAGTTGCCACAAGGCCCCAGCTCTGCAAGCAAGGAGGCAGGTCGACAGCAGAACGACGTCGTCCCGCAGGCGCCGAGTTTCGTGAGCTTCTTGCACGAGGCCAAGACTTGCTGTCCAACGCGAGGCTTTTGCGAGACTCTGGATGGCCGCACTGAGCCCCACGGCGAAGCCGCGCCCTCCTTCGTCCCGAGCACGCAGTTCGTTTAGCAGCTGGAGCATCGCAGCCCAGGCTTGTGCCCGAGCCGTGGCTGCCAGAGCTGCGGACAGCAGGGGTGGATCCAAGTGCAGGGAACGCTCTTCCAGATGTCGGAGAACTTGCAATGCACGAGGCCAAGGCAGCACTGGCAGCAGCGGTGTCCAGGTGCGTTGGTCGGCGCGCAAAGCGTTGGCTGCTAAATTTCCAAGCAGCCGCAAGGCCCGAGGCCACTGTGTGGCACGGGCGCAAGCCGCGGCGGCGCTGTTGAAGCTCACGAGGTCCGGCTCGGCGGCATCGTGCAAGGCAGCGAGGGCTAGCCTGCACAAGCCACGATATTTCTGCATACGTTTTCTTGTCGAGGTACGGCTGCTCAGAGACAGCGGAACAGTCGCAAGCCCCTGCCTCCAGGCACTCGAACGTGATGCTGCCGCGATGTTTAGATTGCTGCAGTAGGCCTGCGGGTAGCATCGATGGAAATCCAGCAGATAAGCGCACCGGGGGGTCTTCACTGCAGAATTTTCTCTCGCTCTCTCTCTCTCTCTCTCTCTCTCTTCTTCTCCGGGGCATGAGGGGTGTCTGACCCGCCTCGGCCATTAGGCCCCCCCGTTGTTCATGGGGGTTTTGGAGGAGAGTGAAAAGTTTGAATGTTTCCTCCTGAGTAAACACGATAACTCTCTCTCTCTCTCTATCTTGCTTATAACGACGGACCCCAGCTGGGAGCAAAATCAAGCCCACAAGCCGGCGCGAAGGCGTGGTAGGTCTTCACTGCTTTCGCGGTCACACCCGGACCCAAGATTTCTCAAAGCTCGCTAAAGTTGCGCGAGATGTTGCAAAATTACGGCACTGCGAATCTTGGTGTGGGCCGGGGCGGTTGGAAGTATTGGAGTCACAATAGCTGCACTCCAGACTCAACAGCTTGCTTGACAATTGAAGGGCTAAGTCTAAGTGACTGCGGGGGGGGGCAAAGCGATGCCTCGAGTGAAAGGCGGTGCCCGCCCGCACGGCGAACCCAACTTGCCATGCACGCCGGCTGGACCGGTCGCGGTGGTCGCGGTGGTCGCGGTGGTCGCAGTCGCAGCTGGACCTTAGTTCGACTCCCACCCCAAAACACCACTGCGATGATCCGATGCTTTCGATCTCTTCTCGGAACTCAGGCCAAGGGGCCCTGCGCCTCTGACATCCAAGCGCAAGGAGCCATGGACCAGTCCAGACCGGACCGGAGGCGAAGGCACGAAAGTCGCGAAAGATGCGAGGACAAAAGGCGGGGCCGTGGGTTTGGAGTGATGTTTGCATTGCCACAAGATCTGCAACGTGTCTTGAGCCGCGGCGGTGTCAAGAAAATGTCCAGCTCTGCAGAACACAGCACGGACATGGCCCTGACATCGGTAAAATGTAACGTCGGCTCCTGGCAAAAGCCCAGATACAACCTTCTAAATGCATATGGCAACATGTATTGAAGTAAAGCCCAAGCATGACTGCATACATACATATATGCACACCTACATGTAGACAAGCCAAGCCAAGCCATGCTGCCAACCCCCCCAGTAAAGCCACCATGCATTTCTAAGCGCCTTCTAAATGCAAATGGCAACATGTATTGAAGTAGACAAACAACAACCAAATGTACAGACGTACACACTACTTACTGTCACACTTACATACATCGGGAAGTCCGCATGGGGGGAGGGGGAAAAAATAGGGAAAAGGTTGGTTCTAGGGCTCGCCCCCAGCTCCCACATAGTCCCCTATGTTGTTTTTCAACTTGTCTTCCTTAATCATTATGATTTTTGTTGTCGCCTTACTCATTTTTATGTAGTTTTAGGGCTGTCGTTTGAACTAGTCTTCTCCCCCAATATTTTGCACAAAATACCTTAATATTATTTTACGCTTCTCCCCCAATATTTACGCAAAAAATCTTAGTCTTATTTTACGCTTCCCCCCCCCCCCAATATTTTACCCAAAATATCTTAATATTGCTTTACGCGTCTCCCCCAATATTTTATGCAAAATATCTTAATCTTATTTTTCGCTTCTCCCCATTATTTTATGCTGTTCTATGTCATAGGCTTAGGTGTAAGTTTTAACGAGTTCTACGTCATAAACTTAGGTATATAGGTTCCTACCTTAGTATGTCTATGTCATGGTGTAAGTATAATATTATGTGTAGGTTTCTGCGGTGGCTTGGCTTCTTCATCTTCATCATCGTGGAAGAGGTGCACCTGTCATGTTTTTTACACAGTAGAAATCATCCTTTTAATATTCTGTGATGGCTACAATGAGAAGCTGCGATGCTTGATTTTTCCGAAGCAGTTGTCAAAGCTTCAAGCGTATACACTTCTTGCTTTAGCATCAATGGCAAAGCCTACCCTTCCGATGAGAAGAAGCTTTTCATGTTTCGCCATCCACGTGATGCTTCCATGAAGTTGAGCGATGTGGCGATTAGGGAGCTTGAGGCTGTGGAGCCAAAGTCACTTCTTGAGATGAAGGAGACAATCCGTGGCATGCTTGTGGAGAAGATTTTGATGCCTGAGCACATTGACAAGATGACAGGTGACACTACGACCAAGGCTGAGAACATTGAGCTGAAGGTTTCTTTCAAAGTTGTCAAGAATGAAGAGGAAGACAAAGAGACAGAGCCAATCATCAAGAACTTGACCGTTAGCAGTGGGTGGTCTTTCACTGACTTGATGGATGAGATTCGCAGGGCTTTCAACTTTAAGAAGGGGTCGTTCAATTCCTCATGCACTACGACGTCATTGAAAAGAAAGAGAAAGTGATTGATACCCACGGTAAGGCTTTCGTGATGGGTCCGAAGATGGTTTACGATGACAAGAAGGTCTGTGTTCTGAAGAAGGATGACACGCTGAAGCTGCACCTGCCGAAGTGATAGGTTTCACTGAAAGCACCGCATATACCGAAAGCATTGTGGCGAATAGGATGCTTACCGAAAACAATGTTGTGAATAGGTAGAGCTTTCAGAGCGGGCAACAACCAGAACCAACAAGGTCAAAAAATTCAAGTTCTCAGACCGCCAGTTTTGCTTCATGTCTACTTGCTTGCCGTGAAGTGTGACTGCATGAGGAACTTGTGTTCATGATTGAAGCATGTATGCTTAAAGAGTTTTTTACCCTACTTCAACTTCTTATCGTCCTGCGATGGTGAAGGGCAACATCTTGAAGGTGAAGCGTCAGACGAAGATCGCCGTCAACAACATCTTTACTGCCGCGGTGGAGACGGCGACTTTCGTCAGTTGTTGAATGGTCTTTCTTCTGATGACTTGAATGGTTTGAAGAGGATGTTTGAGCATGGGAAGCAACAAAACTCCAAGACGTTAGAGAAGGCGATTGAATGGAGCAAAGAGTTTCAAAACCTCGTTTCCGTGAAGGAGTAACTTGAAGATGCCATAAGTCGTGCTCGAGACCTTCTACATGATGGCATCATTCGTGAACGTTCTGGCGTGGAAGGTTCTTTTAAGATCGCCAATGCCGTTAAGATGATTGACATCATCAAGGGAATCAAAGAAATGTCTAAACGCACATCCTAAACACTCTTCCGGAACTGTTNGTTCTGGCGTGGAAGGTTCTTTTAAGATCGCCAATGCCGTTAAGATGATTGACATCATCAAGGGAATCAAAGAAATGTCTAAACGCACATCCTAAACACTCTTCCGGAACTGTTTGAACACTACATTATGTAGTGTTCGTCTTAGGGGTATGTATGGTTAAACATGTCTAAATGCACATCCTGAACACTCTTCCAGAACTGTTTAAACACTACATTATGTAGTGTCAGACATCAGAAGTGCAATTGCTTTACAACTGCATCTGCTCTGCCCCTATGTTTCGGGAGACATAAACCCCTAATTTAGCTGGTGTTTATGCGTTTTTTCGGGGTGTATCGGGAGACATACCCCTATGTGTTTTTATACATAACCCTAAAAAACAAATAAACAGTCGTTCAATACATCTCTTCTGGAATGGATGTGCGTGAAGACATATAATTAAGTTGAACGCTGGTGCTATGGATGTAGCAAGACCGGCACTGACGCTTTATAAGTCGTCATCGGGGGAGGCGTTGAAAATCAATGCAAACAGGGTTCAAGGGACAAAGAAGAATGAGGAAAAGACCGAGCGCTTCTGACTGCATCCTAAACCCCTAAAGCCCATAAATAAAAAATCAAAGCACAAAATGTTTAAACACTATAAAAATATAGACAAAACCATACAAAATATAGTCAAAATATCAAAAATAATAAATGTTACAGACGTAACAAATAAAATCAATAATCCCACGCTAACTGTATGGACGTTCTAGTAAATACAGAAACTTTTTACTAATACTATGGCAGGTGGAGAAGAACATCAACGACATTGACGACATCAAGAAAGAAGCACTGGTGCGACCTCCGTGCCTTTTTCGGTTTAGTGTTCAGGGTTTTGTGTTTGTTTCGTTAGCGTTCAGGGTTGTTGTGCAATGACAAACAGAGAATATTAAACGACACAAAACAAGTTTTACCAGACCATATAACACAAATTTTTGTTTATTTCATTGGCTGCAATTCTTGCTTAAAAACTTTTGTAATGATTGATGTATCAGACGAAATACAAACATTGAAAAAACAACGTAATAAAAAAAGATGAAAGAATAAAATAAAGGAAACAGACTAGCAAACATGAAATGTGTGTTAAACAGAGAATACCCATATAACCCATCAAAACCTTTTGTAGGAACACTCATAAATAAATTAAATAGAAAAAACACCAGGTAAAAAGCGTTTTTTATCAGATCACTCGGCACAAGAAGACGATAATATATAAAATGAATCCAAAACCCCAAACCCTAAGCCCGAAACCCAAAACACCATAAGCCCCAAACCCCAAACCCTGAGCCCCCAACCCATAACCCTAAGCCCTAAGCCCCAAGAACCTATAAGCCCAAACCTCAAAACCCTAAGCCCAAAGCCCCAATCCTAAACCCTACGCCCGAAACCCTGGTTTTGAGCTTACAGTAGGGTTTTGGGGTTTAGGGCTTGGGTTTTGGGTGGTTTTGGGGTTTTTGGCTTAGGGTTTTGGGTTTCGGGCTTATGGTTTTGATGTTTAGGGTTTAGGGTTTTGTGTTTGGGCTTAGGGTTTTGGGGTTTGGGTCTAGTGTTTTGGGTTTGGGGCTTGGTGTTTTAGGGTTTGGGGCTTAGTGTTTTGGGTTTAGGACTCAGGGTTTTTGGGCTTGGGGCAGGGTTTTGGGTTTGGGGCTTAGGGGTTTTGGTTTCGGGCTTAGGGTTTTTGGGTTTAGCGCTTTGGGTTTTCGGGCTTGAGGTCTCAGGGTTTTGGTGTTTAGGGTTTAGGGCTTTGTGTTTGGGCTTAGGGTTTCGGGGTTTGGGTCTAGTGTTTCGGGTTTGGGGCTTAGGTTTTTTGGGCTTGGGGGGTTAGGGTTTTGGGTTTGGGGCTCAGGGTTTTGGGTTTCGGGCTTAGGGTTTGGGTTTTGGGCAGGGTTTTGGGTTCTGGGCTTTGGGTTGTTGGGTTTAGCGCTTAGGGTTTTGGGTTTTGGCCTTAGGTTTTTGCTGGTTGGGCTTGGGGTTTGGGTTTCGGGTAGAAAAGTTTTTTTAGGTTTGGGGACTTAGGGCCTTTGGGTCTTGGGTTTGGGGCTTAGCGTTTTGGTTTCGGGCTTAGGATTNTTGGGGACTTAGGGCCTTTGGGTCTTGGGTTTGGGGCTTAGCGTTTTGGTTTCGGGCTTAGGATTTTTGGGTTTAGGGCTTATACGGCTTTGGGATTGGGGCTTAGAGCTTTTGGGCTTGAAGTCTCAGGGTTTTGGTGTTTAGGGTTTAGGGCTTTGTGTGTGTGGGCTTAGGGTTTCGGGGTTTGGGTCTAGTGTTTTGGGTTTGGGGCTTAGGGTTTTTGGGTTTGGGGCTTAGGATTTTTGGGTTTGTAGCTTAGTGTTTTGGGTTAGGGGCTTAGGGTTTTTGGGCTTGGGGGTTAGGGTTTTGGGTTTGGGGCTCAGGGTTTTGGGTTTCGGGCTTAGGATTTGGGTTTTGGGGGGCAGGGTATTGGGTTCTGGGCTTTGGGTTTTTGGGTTTAGCGCTTAGGGTTTTGGGTTTTGGCCTTAGGTTTTTGCTGGTTGGGCTTGGGGTTTGGTTTTCGGGTAGAAAATTTTTTTTAGGTTTGGGGACTTAGGGCCTTTGGGTCTTGGGTTTGGGGCTTAGCGTTTTGGTTTCGGGCTTAGGATTGTTGGGTTTAGGGCTTATACGGCTTTGGGATTGGGGCTTAGAGCTCTTGGGCTTGAAGTCTCAGGGTTTTGGTGTTTAGGGTTTAGGGCTTTGTGTTTGGGCTTAGGGTTTCGGGGTTTGGGTCTAGTGTTTTGGGTTTGGGGCTTAGTGTTTTGGGTTAGGGGCTTAGGGTTTTTGGGCTTGGGGGTTAGGGTTTTGGGTTTGGGGCTCAGCGTTTTGGGTTTCGGGCTTAGGATTTGGGTTTTGGGGCAGGGTTTTGGGTTCTGGGCTTAGGGTTGTTGGGTTTAGCGCTTAGGGTTTTGGTCTGGGCTTAGGTTTTTTGGTGCTTGAGCTTGGGGTTTGGGTTTCGGGTAGAAAAGTTTTTTAGGTTTGGGGACTTAGCGCCCTTTGGGTTTTGGGTTTGGGGCTTAGCGTTTTGGTTTCGGGCTTAGGACGTTTGGGTTTAAGGCCTACGGCTTTGGGATTGGGGCTTAGAGCTTTTGGGCTTTAGGGCTCAGGGTTTTGGTGTTTAGGGCTTAGGGTTTTGTGTTTGGGCTTAGGGTTTTGGGGTTTGGGTCTAGTGTTTTGGGNTTGGGGCTTAGAGCTTTTGGGCTTTAGGGCTCAGGGTTTTGGTGTTTAGGGCTTAGGGTTTTGTGTTTGGGCTTAGGGTTTTGGGGTTTGGGTCTAGTGTTTTGGGTTTGGGGCATAGGGTTTTTGGGTTTGGGGCTTTGTGTTTTGGGTTTGGGGCTTAGGATTTTTGGGTTTGGGGCTTAATGTTTTGGGTTAGGGGCTTAGGGTTTTTGGGCTTGGGGGGGTTAGGGTTTTGGGTTTGGGGCTCAAGGTTTTGGGTTTCGGGCTTAGGATTTGGGCAGGGTATTGGGTTCTGGGCTTTGGGTTTTTGGGTTTAGCGCTTAAGGTTTTGGGTTTTGGCCTTAGGTTTTTTGGTGGTTGGGCTTGGGGTTTGGGTTTCGGGTAGCAAGGTTTTTTTTGTGCTAAAAATGTATGCACTTTTGAAAAAAGTGTATGCACTCTTGAAAAAAGTGTATGCACTTTTGAAAAGTGTATGCACTTTTGACAAAAGTGTATGCACTTTTGAACAAAAGTGTATGTGCTTGTGTGTAAAGTGCATACACTTTCGCTGAAAATGCATCCTTTTATAAGCAAACGCATATGTTTTTGTTAACAAATCTAGAATTTTCTGTGAAAACGCCGCCCGCCCGCCCAAAAATCTAGAATTTTCTGTAAAAGTGCAAAAAAACTTTTTTACCCGAAACCCAAACCCCAAGCCCAACCACCAAAAAACCTAAGGCCAAAACCCAAAACCTTAAGCGCTAAACCCAAAAACCCAAAGCCCAGAACCCAAAACCCTGTGTAGTTTCCGAAGAGCATGAGTGAGCTTGGCAAAGCGGCCTCGGCTTTGGCCGGGTTTGAACTGTTTAGTTTGCTTGTGCCCACCCCTGCCTACTGGCTTGCATCACGCTGGCAACTGCTGCCCGGTAGGAGCGCGCCGGCCCGAAGGGCTGCCAGCATTCGGGAGAGAATGACATCAAACACTGTATCTCATCTACACCCTGCCCCAAAACCCAAATCCTAAGCCCGAAACCCGAAACCCTGAGCCCCAAACCCAAAACCCTAAACCCCCCAAGCCCAAAACCCTAAGCCCCTAACCCAAACACTAAGCCCCAAACCCAAAAATCCAAGCCCCAAACCCAAAACACAAAGCCCCAAACCCAAAAAACCTATGCCCCAAACCCAAAACACTAGACCCAAACCCCAAAACCCTAAGCCCAAACACAAAACCCTAAGCCCTAAACACCAAAACCCTGAGCCCTAAAGCCCAAAAGCTCTAAGCCCCAANCCAAACACAAAACCCTAAGCCCTAAACACCAAAACCCTGAGCCCTAAAGCCCAAAAGCTCTAAGCCCCAATCCCAAAGCCGTAAGCCTTAAACCCAAAAATCCTAAGCCCGAAACCAAAGCGCTAAGCCCCAAACCCAAGACCCAAAGGGCCTTAAGTCCCCAAACCTAAAAAAACTTTTCTACCCGAAACCCAAACCCCAAGCCCAAACACCAAAAA
The DNA here is from genome assembly GCA_003297005.1 of Symbiodinium sp. clade A Y106. Classification (NCBI taxonomy): domain Eukaryota; class Dinophyceae; order Suessiales; family Symbiodiniaceae; genus Symbiodinium; species Symbiodinium sp. clade A. Next base: position 54,218 of record BGNK01003478.1, on the reverse strand, counting down.
ACCTGAGCCCAAACACCAAAAAACCTAAGCCCAGTCCAAAACCCTAAGCGCTAAACCCAACAACCCAAAGCCCAGAACCCAAAACCCTGCCCCAAAACCCAAAACCTAAGCCCGAAACCCAAAACCCTGAGCCCCAAACCCAAAACCCCAACCCCCCAAGCCAAAAACCCTAAGCCCCTAACCCAAAACACGAAGCCCCAAACCCCAAAGTTCTCTAAACTACTTTGAAAGAATGCAGAGCAGTGCGAACTGACTCTCTAATCTACTCGGAGGTAAGCAGAGCAGTGCGAACGGCTCTCCTTTTTCCGCAGAGACTGCTTGGTAGGATGCAATGCGTTAGCGAGGCATTGCTCGCACGAGAAAGGAAGACATCGGCAAGGCGATGCCGAGCTATTCCCCCCCAGGGCGTGGAGGGTGGGTGAAAAATTAAGTATGCTGTGCGACAGCTTGTTCGAGTAACGTGTTGTGAGTTGCTATGTGCCAGAACCAGCGGCGCGGAGCGGCACATCTTTCAACACCAATTAGAAAACACAGTTGANTTCGAGTAACGTGTTGTGAGTTGCTATGTGCCAGAACCAGCGGCGCGGAGCGGCACATCTTTCAACACCAATTAGAAAACACAGTTGAAACAAAAATACCAACTCACAACAAGCGTTCTCTAAACTACTTTGAAAGAATGCAGAGCAGTGCGAACTGACTCTCTAATCTACTCGGAGGTAAGCAGAGCAGTGCGAACGGCTCTCCTTTTTTCCGCAGAGATTGCTTGGTAGGATGCAATGCGTTAGCGAGGCATTGCTCGCACGACAAAGGAAGACATCGGCAAGACGATGCCGAGCTATTCCCCTTCTTGAGGTGCATCCTGCAATCTCTCTCTGAAAAATGCCCGCGCGAGATGAAGGGTGTACCTGCGGGCTCAGCAATCCGTGCAGAAAAGAGAGAGAAAGACAGAGAGAAAGAGTGACAGAAACCCGGAGGAAAAACGCATTGCAGCGCAGTTTTTTCCTTGAAGGCTAACGAAGCATTGCGTGCTGGGCGTCCTCTAGGCGCCGAGGCCAGGCATGGAAGCGCCATGCAGTGTCACGCAGTGCGATGCGGATGCAAGCTGTGCCAGGTTGATTCTGGCGCGCTCAGCGGAGCGGTGCTCGAGAAACGTAATGTTTCCCCCGCTGAGCTTATCTGCCCATGCGGTTTTCTCACCAGCGAGATGCTCAACTTCAAACTGCACGCGGTGCAGATGGGCGCCAAGTGGCTCTGCGGTGCTGAATAGCTTGTTAAGCCCTGATTCAGCGCTGGTGTTGTCTGATGCCGTGGGCAGAACAAAGCGAACGTGCTTGCTGTGCAAAAGCTGCCACGAGCATTGTGCAAGTGCCAGCTGTGCAAGCGCCTCGAAGCAGCCAATGTAAGGCTGAAGGCTGCCTAGCACTTCATTGGCTGTGAAAATTTCACTGTACCAGATAAAGCTATCTGAGGTGCTGAGCCAGCCACCTATTCCCATGCGGTGCGTGTCTGCAAAAGCGTCGGCGGCGCTGTAGCAGTGCAACCTAAGAGTTAGGTGCACTGCGTAAGGAGCGAGGCTGTTCATGTGCGAAGCACTGGCTCAGCCACGCCAGTACAAATTTGCTTTCCTGTCGCAGATGAATTTCTGCTCGGTGCGGGTCTGCAAGGCGTACCCATTGGTGCTTGTGCGACGGCGGTACCAGAGGTACATCTGCCTTGCTTGTGATCTTGAGATTGCCTACTTCTAAAAGCTGTGCCTGGCGTGGCAACCACGTGCCCGAGGGCGTGCGAGTTAGCTTGGCGGTGCTATCAAGGCACTCCAGAAAGGAGCTCCACATGCTCGGCGCGATGCTGTGCAGAGTGCCTTTGGCGAAATGCAGGTCTTTATAAAGCGGTGCCATAAATGGCCGCATATGTTTGCTAAGCGAGGTGGCCCAATTAAGAAGACCTAGCGCCGCTTCTAGATCTTTGCGTTGCACCTTGCTGTGCTGCTGCAGTGACAGGAGCTGCTCTCGCAGCTTCTGGAGCTTTGCGAGCCTGAGTTCCACTGTCTCTGTGTCGGTGCGGAAATGCCACCCACACCAGGTGACGCTCTGCGAGAACTGAGCCTTTTTCCAACTGATGGGGGCATGCAGGGCAGAGAGCAATGCTACTATCAGGGCGGCGCCGATATCTTTATCTGCTAGGCGAAGCAGTGCAAGCAGATCATCTACATAGAGCCACGCGCGATGTGCCTGATCGCAGAGCAGTGCGTGCAGGCAACGCAGTATGAGGCTGCCAGCGCGTTGCCACCAGTATGCAGAGAAACGCGCACCGAAGTGGCAAACCGTATAGTAGTACAGTGCTTCGCCGACTCTGAACAGGAGGGTACCTTGGTCATCAGGGTGCACCTTGCAGCATTTGTGCGCTGCCTTGAAGTCAAGAGACAGAGCAAAGAACTGTGCGTAGCAGTCATCGCTAAGAAACGTGCGCTGCACATCTGATGCTGTAGGCAGGCTAACATGCTCCGGCAGATGCACTGCAGGGTAAAATCCGCACACCGAGCTGTCGAGTACAAGCCTCGGGTCTCGGCACCGGCCATTACTATGTTTAATTTGCCTATAGCTGTGCCGCTGGGCCAACGTTGCCGTGCCTGGCTTTCTGAGCCCATGAATTGCTTCACGAAGCCTTTGTCGACTTCTTCCTGTACCAACTTGCTGAGCAGTGCTGGGTTATTTTCTGCGGCCAGCCAGTTGCCCTGCAGTGCCCTAGCGATGCAGGGCTGAAATCATGCGAGAAATCCAAGGAGTTCTGTGCTGGCGGCCACTGTCCACTGCCCGGCAGAGGCCCGAAAGCACCAGTGGGCACCCCTTCATCCAAAATGATGGGTAGCTGTGCGTCTCTATCTTGTATGGTCTGTGCGAGGCACTGCAGTACGTTTAGTCGAAAGGGCTGGCCTTCTGATATGTGTAGGAACCTGCCTAAATCGGTGCTTGGCGCCAGCGTGCTATGTGTGATAGATGCTAATGCAATGCCATGCTCCTCTGAGAGAGGTGGCTCGTCCTTGCTTTCACTAAGATGGCTGGAGATGCGTTTAACTAGGCCGTGCGAGGCCAGGTAGTGTTTAAAACTACGAGCAAGCGGTGCAAGGGGTTTGGGACCCGTGCTTGTATTGTTTGCTGAATGATCTGCGGTGCTGAACATACCCGCGCCGTCGCATACAGCTGGGCGCTTAGGGAGATAGCATGAGGGCATGTATTTAATGAGGGCATCTACTCCTATAGGTGCTTGTAGTATTGAGGTGCAATGCTTAGATGCAATGCCGGACAGCGCGCCCAGTCCATCATCCTGCGATGCCAACGTGCTGACCAAACTGTCTGTCGAGCAGATAATGACGCTGTGCTGATCCTTCCAAAGCCGAACTTGAGCGCAATGCGATGCTAATTCTTGGCAGAGCTGGATGTACAGATCCTCTACCTCGCCTAGGCCGCCTGCCCTGCAGGTGTGCAGCGCGTAGCAATGCTAGCAGCTGTTGATGCGCTTGCAAGGTGAGTGTGCATGTAGGGAAAAGGATGACCGCTGCTCCTAGCATTCCGGACCAAGCTAGGCGGTGCCATGCTGCATAGGCTTCCGTTTGCCATGAGCCTTCGACGATGAGTTTTCCCGGGCATACAAACCTGTCACAGGAGAAAATGTCCCCGCCAACGTTGTGCAAAAGAAATCTAGGTTTCTGAGGGCAGTCCTGCGCAGAGCCATCGGATTCCGGCTCGGATGAATCCGAGGCGGGGCTATGCTGCTCCGGTGCTGCGTCCGTGCCGGCACCGGGTGCCTGAGGGACGTAGGTGTTAGGGGCCTTAGGGCAAACAGGCAGGGCTTGTGAGCTTAGGGTCGGTGCGGGGATTGGGAGTTTAGTGGTATGGTGCTTAATGTGCTCTGCAGGGCATGGCGTGCCCGATGTCTGGTGGTCTGAAGGATCAATTTGCGGGCACGACGACAGATGCAACTGGACAGGCCCGTCACCATCCAGCTGCGGCTGTCAGGACGAGGGTGCCTCCTGTGGGTTGCGATGCTGGCACGCTGGATGGTTCTTTCCACAAGGTTCTCCACTAGGGAGTTTAAATGCGCATGCGTGAAGGTATTTGCACTGTGCATTGCGGCAGTGTCCCTTGTTAAATCGGATGCAGAAAGTTTTGTTGCCGTGCTGTTGCACAAGATCGGAAGTTTTGATCTCCTGTGNGCGCATGCGTGAAGGTATTTGCACTGTGCATTGCGGCAGTGTCCCTTGTTAAATCGGATGCAGAAAGTTTTGTTGCCGTGCTGTTGCACAAGATCGGAAGTTTTGATCTCCTGTGCAGTGCCATCGCCTGGCGTTTTGCGTTTGCCAGGCTGTGTGCTTTGCTTGCCTTTTTGTCCTTTGTCCTTACCTTTGCTTTTTCCCGACCCCTTCTGTCCTGGCATGCGGGGCGGGGGTTTTTGCGGGGGTGGCGGCGGTCTGGCTCGTAGCTGTAGTAAATTGCCCACGTCTGAGCGCACACTAGTCATTTCGTGCAATGCGTCATCAAGGGACCAATCTTTGCTGTGCAGGAGGGATATCTCCCGCCATAGTTTGCGGTCCGCTGCCACCAATTCTTGGGTGGTGACTGTGCGTAGCGATGCGTCGCTGGGCGTTTGTGTGGCCCAATCTAGAATCTTCTTATCGTACGCTTTTAGACGTTGCAGATGTGCTCCTTTGCACAGTGCGATGGCGTTGCGGAACACCGTCTGTACCCTGCTGAGCCACGCAGGGCTGAGGCGGAGGTGATCTACCGGCATCTCAGGGGTGTCATCAAACAGTGCAGCGCTGAGAAAAGCGGCTTCCGTGCGAATTGTTCGCGAGGCCTTGCTTTCTATGAGTTCTTGATACTGCTTTTCTGAGAGGCGCAGCTGCCAGGGCACCCAACTAATGGAGTTCCCTGGCGAGAACCAACGGTGCACTATGCTTAAGAGGCGGACGCTGGGCATGGCGTCGCTGTCTAGGTGCTCACCTGGATAGTTGGTGTGGAAATCCTTCACCAGCTGCGCAATGCTAGATGCGTCTAGGCGTGGCGGTGCATGCTCCGCCCAAGCGTTCAATGATGACAGGGGCGGTCGGGGTAGAAGAGCTGGCAGTGGCCGGCGAGTCTGCCAGCTCGGTAAGGTTTTGTGCTCTCTTCAATGCGCGTCTAAGCCGAGCCATAGCGGGGCTGTGCGCTGGGTCTGTGATTCCTAGGCCGAGCCAGAGCTCATCATACTTGTCTGACAGAAATACATCCAGATCTGCTGTGCTATTGTATGCAAAGGCGAAATCCGGTACCGATTCGATTCCTGTGCTCTCCAGTGCGCGGCAAAGGTCTGGCGGAACCTGCATGCTGGTGAGCAAGTCGGAAAGTGCGTCCGATGCATCGCTGAAGGTGTGTGCGGGAGTAGCCATGCTTATGAAAGACAGCTAAAGCAGAGAGTTTGAGCAGAAACGGCTGCGTGTCAAAAGCAAGCGAAGAAGGCTGAGCTGAGCGACTGTCTGAGCAAGCAAGTGCTTGGCGGGGCACTGCGCGGTCAGACCTCAGTTGCAGGCAAAGGGCTGCCTAATGTGATGCTGTTGAGAGGGCAAAAATCTCCTTTTTTAACAAAGCTGTGAGCGCGCTGCAACACAGGCCCTGCGCCTGCACAGGGGATGTGGCGGTGCATTCGACGTGAAAGATGCAGTGCCCAGAGCAAGGCCGCAGGCCGTGCGTACAGCGCCTGACTCGTCTGGTGGAAGCAAGCTATGCCAGCAACCCCAAGGGCCCAGGCAAGCATAGAGCGGTGCTGTGCCTTCTCCTTCAATCCACTGATGATGCTGAGCTGGACCGGTTCAGCTGTGCTGCTTGTTCCACCATGGCTGCTTCCTCGTCGCTGAAATCTTCGATGATATCGGGAGATGCCATGGAGAACTGCTCTATGGGTTCCTCCGTGCTGTGCCAATGCTGATGCCGCGCAGCCTGCATGGGAGCATCAAGCTGCGTTGGTGCCGTGGCCTGCGAGGCCGCGTGTAGAGCCTCGTGGCGCGAGGCGAAATGTTTCCAGGGGCCGGACAGTACGTCGCGCGGTGCTATGCTGGAGAGCGGTTCCCCGGAGGCAAGGAGAACGGGGGCTCAGGTATGGGTGCCTGGCCACCCCTAGCGACACTGCGATTTGGCCTCCAACCTGTGCTCATTGCTGTGGCGAGCCGGTGCTGTGCGTCCAAGCTCTCAAAGGTGTCGTTGCGGCTGTATAGCCGGGCGCTGTCCCTGTGATGCCCCTGAGCCAAGCGGATCTCCTTACGTGCTTTTCATGCTGTGCAGAGTAAGCTGACGAGCCTCTCCGGGGAGAAGGCCGTTGCCGGCAATCCGCCATGGCAGGGTTGCCGCGTAACGTAGGCAGAGCAATGCGGTGCAATAGGATGCTGGAGCCAGCTCATCCAGTGCCTTGGCGTCCAGCGCCGTGCTGAGCCAAAGGAAATCTGGTGCATCCTCTTGTTGGAGATATGGCGACACAAGGCTGTGCAAAGCGGCCAACCAGTGAAGCGTCCAACATGAGCTGAGGTCTCTTCCTGTGATNTGTTGGAGATATGGCGACACAAGGCTGTGCAAAGCGGCCAACCAGTGAAGCGTCCAACATGAGCTGAGGTCTCTTCCTGTGATCCCTGCTAGCGTGACTGCAAAAGGCTGCCCGTGTGTGGTTGTCTTGGTTGCGAAACAAGTGCCGTGCAGCGCGGAGGTGGACAAGGAGAGACTCGCTGACTCGCAAAGTCCACCCTTTGCAGGTCTCCGAATCTAAGGCTAGCGTGCGTGGCAAGCAACGCCGCGCCGAGCACCGCTTTGGTTGTAAGGGGTGTTCCGGGATCGCACACCCGTTCTTCCCACCCTGTGATCAGTGCCCATGGGATGGGGAGCGCCTCGCGTCTATCCTGTGCTGTGCCGCGCATAGAATAAGCCCGGATGACGGGGCTGTTGAGTGCGTTGCTTAGACAGTCCCACTGCGCCTGGCGGACGAACCAGCGTAGAGCTTTTATGGAGGATTCGGCGCTAATGCGGTGCACTTCCCGGTCTTGGCTGTGCGATGCGCGGGCAAGTGCAAGGAAATCTAGCACTGATGCCAGCGAAACTTCCAGGAAGCTCGTAGCCGAGCTTTCTAGGAACAACATGAACAGGGATGCTATACGAAGGTACCTTTCCCAAGGTTCCCGGTGCGTTGTTCCTAATAACTGCCAGTAGGTGTTCGGATGCATGTGCTGCGGTCGATACAGATGCTAAAAGTGCAGAGGCAGCTGCGAGCTTATAAACCAGTTGCAGCCAGATGGTGCCGCAGGTTTGCATGCGCATTGCTAGAGAAAACCCCGAGATACTCCGTGGCAAAGGCGGGGCCGGCGGCGGAGGCAGTCCTCCACATTGCAGTTCTGGGCTTGTGCGAGATTTTTTGATGGGCGGCGGCGCAGCCAGGGCCTGAGCTGTGCATTGCGGTGCTGGGTACTTAACTGCGGGGCGGGGTGAGGGCTTAAGGGAAGATGGGCCGACAGCGAGGTCAGCAACCGTGGGCAATGGCCCGTGTCTGGCTTTTGGTTCGGGGGGTGGCTTAGGCCTAAACTGCAGTGCTCTTTGCTTGGCGAACACCTGAGTTATCAGTGGCTGTGCTGGGTAACGGTCCTCGACGGCCAAGTCCTCCGATGCTGGATCTATGTTGGGCTGTGCGTGGCCCGATTGCGGGGAGTCCCCCAGTTGCCTTTAAGGTGATCGAGAGAATCAGAAGACGACTCCGGCCTAGGCCTAGGCGATGTGTGGGTGTCTTGACTGATGGGAGCAGTGGGCTGAGTGCTCAAATCAGCAGAGCGAGGCGGTGAAGAATTGAGTTCATGGCTGAATGTTGCGTTGCGCTGGGCCGACTGCGAGGCCCATCTGCGTCTCATTTTGAGCCGAACGAGCAAAAAAGGCTGCGGAACCAAGGCAGTGCAAACAGTGCGGGCAAAGCGGAGCAGTGCAGTGACAGAGCCCAGTTCCCGACCCAAGGCCACGGTGAAGTCGGTGGTACCTGTGCAGGGCGGGGCTCAGCAGGAAAGGGGGGGGCTAGGGAACAGAAAGCAGGACAAACAAGGCGGAGGCTGCCGGCGATAATGCGTTGCGCTCCAAGGCTTCTGAAAGCCTGGGTGCGATCGGCGCGCTGGCCTTGGAGCAGTGCCTGCAGCGCGGTGCTTGTGCCGGCCATGTTGCCGTGCGGTGCTGGGCGGTGCCGTGCGGTGCGGGGGAAGGCTGAGAAAAGACTTGAGCGAAGGCTTGCAGAGCTGACAGCTGTGCTTCAACACAAGAGCAGGCCGAGCACAATGCAAACAGGCAGTGCAAAGGCAACCCTGTTGTCCTCGTGCTGAAGAAGGTGACCTGGACAGTGCAAGGTTAGGGCAGTGGGTTAGGGAGCAGGGCGGGGCAGAAACAAAAAGAACACACAGCTGAGGTCCCGTGTCGAGAGGCGCACGGCGGCGCGGCGCGATGCTCGTAGGGACCTGAAAACTGATATTGAAATCTGACCAAGGCGAGGTGCTGAGTGCCCCGCGCTTTGCGGCCAAAGAAGAGAGTGGGCCGAGACCCGAGTGCCCAGCAGCCGCTGTGCGTGTGCGGGTGACCTGTGCGAGACCACACTTGCCCAACAAAGCCCGACGATGCGCCTGGTGTTGGCCTGTAGCGGGGCCGAGCGTGGACCCGCGGTGCCTGGCGACAGGCTTGATAGGCAGAGTGCAGGCGTGCAGTGCCAGTCGAAGGCCCCAGATGCTGAGACCCGGTTTTGCTGTGCCATGCGGTGCATCAGTCTAGGAACTCGACGGTGCAAACTTCACTCTGTACAGGGTTAAAAGACAAAGGCGGTGCGAGCTGTGCGAAAACATCCATGCCCAGGTGGCGGATCCACACCAGTGCACGCCGTGACGCCGTCCTGCGATGCTGTGCACACATCTGCGTTGCTGTGCGTTGCAGACTTCTCGGCGCAGTGTCTTGCAGGTGGCCCTGCACATGCGGATGCAGGCGGGGCTTAGGATGCGAAGCATGTAGAACCAAATATGGCCGTCAAAGTACGGCGGCGTTGCCCAGCTGGGCTCAGCAGTGCTGGGCTCCGTCTCGGGCTCGGCGTTCCGTCGGTGCGGTGCGGTGCCACCAAAGGCTCCAAACCCGGCGCGGTGCCAGTGCAAGGCAGAGAAAGCAAAACGGAGCAGCCGGTACCGTAGGACGTCAAATCTTTTCTTTGCCAGCAGCTTTGCGGAGCGATGCTGTGCTGTATGAGCCAATGCTGTGCGTTGCTGCTGCGTGCCGTGCCAAATGAAGAATAGCACTGCGGTGCGGATCAAAGCAGGGTTGTGCGTTGTTCTCTGTGCCATGCTGTCTGTGCCAATAGTTTCTGATGATCTGAAAGATCCCAAAGTTCAGCAGAGCGTCTGTGCACGGCGGTGCAGGCAAAGCTTGAAGCTCTGCGGTCAGCCCAATCAAGGTGACTGAAAACAAGGCTTGCAGTGCGGGTACAAACAAATAACTCTGAAAATGCGGCAAAGAACATTTCCTGGCGCCGCGGCTGTGCCATGCAGATGTTCAACCAGGCCTGAACTTGCTGGGCGTGGCTCGGTGCCGGGCCGGGACCCACGTGGTGCTGTGCCTCAGAGTCAATGCGGCGCTTTTTGCTGTTGCCAGTGCGTAACGACATGGCTTGGCAATGCTAAAATGCTGGACCTGGGGGGAGCGGATCCGGCTGCTGTGTGGTGCAGCTAGTCCAACTCGTGCAAAAAGGACTCCCGTGCATCTGTGCTTTCAGGTGCACCCTCTAAGGTGGAAGTGCGGCGTTCGATGCTGCAAATGTACGCCCACAATGCTTGCACCCTAAAGCTAAGCTTATCGATGCGTTCGTGCAGCGTTGCATGGCTTTCTAGCACATCTTCAGCAAGACGTTGCAGTGCACTGGCCCAAGGTTCAGGGCTGAGGGTGCGACGATCGGCCATGGCGGCGAAAGCTGGGCTATGCTGGGCTTGCGAGAAACCGAGAAAGCTGATTGAAAAATTAAGTATGCTGTGCGACAGCTTGTTCGAGTAACGTGTTGTGAGTTGCTATGTGCCAGAACCAGCGGCGCGGAGCGGCACATCTTTCAACACCAATTAGAAAACACAGTTGANGCTTGTTCGAGTAACGTGTTGTGAGTTGCTATGTGCCAGAACCAGCGGCGCGGAGCGGCACATCTTTCAACACCAATTAGAAAACACAGTTGAAACAAAAATACCAACTCACAACAAGCATCCTAAGCCCCATACCCAAAACCCTAAGCCCAAACCCAAAAACCCTAAGCCCCAAACCCAAAACACTAGACCCAAACCCCGAAACCCTAAGCCCAAACACAAAGCCCTAAGTCCTAAGCACCGAAACCCTGAGACCTCAAGCCCAAAAGCTCTAAGACTCTAAGCCCCAATCCCAAAGCCGTATAAGCCCTAAACCCAAAAATCCTAAGCCCGAAACCAAAACCCGAAGCCCCAAACCCAAGACCCAAAGGCCCTAAGTCCCCACACCTAAAAGAACTTTTCTACCCGACACCCAAACCCCAGCCCCAACACCAAACAACCTAAGCCCAGACCAAAACCCGAAGCGCTAAACCCAACAACCCAAAGCCCAGAACCCAAAACCCTGCCCAAAACCCCAACCCTAAGCCCGAAACCCAAAACCCTGAGCCCAAAACCCAAAAACCTAACCCCCCAAGGCCAAAAAACCTAAGCCCAAGCCCGAAACCGTAGACCCAAACCCCGAGACCCTGAGCCCCCTGAGACCTCAAGCCCAAAAAAAGCCCTAAACCCAACAAACCCTAAGCCCGGAACCAAAAACCCTAAGCCCCAAACCCAAGCCCAAAAAACCTTAAGTCCTATAAACACCAAACCCCAAACCCGAAACACATGAGCTCAAGTTAGCCTTCCACTTCCTCCATTTGTGCCGTGCGCCTTCTCAGAGGCGCGGCAGAGCGCCTTCTCCAGAGGGCTTGACGCATAGCAAAGGCGCACTTTGGAGGATGGCACCGAGGAGGCCCGCCGCAGCACTACTCTCACCCTTTTTTTATTGGCGTGGGCGGACCTCAGTGACAGCGGCTGCTGCGCTCGGTCCTACAAGAAGCTAAGAACAACGAGCAGAAGCTCAACAAGTACAAACTACGGCAAGCAAATCGCTCGCAAAAGGTGAAACGGAGACTCAAAACTAGCTGCACTGCGGCGTGCAGATTTAACCGGCATTAACCATTCAGCATCAAACTACGGCAGCGACCGCTCAGAGGCAACAATGGGCCGCATCCAGAGCCGCCCAAAACAACAGGTGGAGCCCAAAGACAAAGCTCCGGCCGCCGTTCTGGTCTCGACAGAAAACGGACGACCCCTGTGTTTTGTTCCCACACGATCGTGCACACTGAAGTCCAAAGTCCAAACCAGCCATACTGTAGTAGACAGACAGTTGGGCAAGTGGCAGCATGCGGCGTTCTCGCACTTACTAACCGCAACATACACCGATAGTGTCGTGACCAATGCTAAGCAGTGACAACCCAGAAACTAGCGTGCACTGAAGTCCAAAGTCCAAGCCACGCTCTACTGCAGTAGGCAGACAGTTGGGCAAGTGGTGCATCACAAAGACACCGATAGTGTCGTAACCAATGCCAAGCAGTGACAACCCAGATACTAGCGTGCACACTGAAGTCCAAAGTCCAAGCCACGCCTCTCCAAAGTCCAAGCCACGCTCAATTGCAGTAGGCAGACAGTTGGGCAAGTGGCATCATAAAGGTGACAGAAGCGGCGTTCTAGCACTCATTAACCGCGATGGTGTTGCGACCAATGCATAGCAGTGGCAACCAAGCTAGAAGAACAGAGTTCAAACTTAAGGCTGTAAGAGAGGCAGCGTTACGCACAAACTAACTGCAATCTTGCAGCAATAAGAAAAGGTGCTGACGTCAAAAGGCAGGTATGCAAAAAGTCCCAAAGGAAATTATTGCGCAACGATGCAGCCAGACACGTGCAATCCAACACAGAGCTTATGTCCGGAAGCGAGCCGAGAAGCAACAGATCCTAGGCGCTCATATGTTCTCGATGCTCGTAAAGCAGCCGCCACAAAGCAGGAGACTTCCCAGACCATAGACAAGACAGAGACAGCATGCCATGGTTGCGTGCAACCTCCGGTCGTCGAAGCTGAAGGGGATGCAGACACCATTGTCCATCCACTTGCAGCCCCAGCCTCGCTGCAGTGCCCCAAGCCCCAAGTCCTCACAGTCGCTGCAGCCGCCTTCCATCACGGGTTTCAGGTAGAGGTGCTGGGGATGGGTGGTGAGGTGGTGGTCGGGGGCGAGGATAACGGTGAGGATTCCGGTGAGGATAGCGGTGAGGATAGAGGCGGGGGCGGATGACACGACTGCGCGACGACCAGCACTGGTGGTGAGGGCCGGGGGGTGAGGATAGCCGTGGGACACAGGCGAACACACGACAGCGCGACGACCAGCACTGGTGGTGAGGGCCGCGGGTGAGGATAGAGGCGGCGACGGCGACGACGGCGACGACGAGCGACGAAGACGACGCGAACGACGACGGCGACGGCGACGAGCGGCGACGACACGGCTACGACACAACGACACGGACCGAACATTGCCACCCGAGCCGCGCCGAGGCGGGATACGACGACGCGGCGACGACGACGCGGCGACGACACGGCGGGACGACGATGTGACCGCGACGACGATGCGACACGACGACGACGACGCGACGACGTCGCGGGCGAAGCGCTGCAGCCCCCGGGTGCCCCTCACAATCGCTGCAGCCCCAGGTGCCCCTGACAGTCGCTGCACCCCCAGGTGCCCCTCACAGTCGCTGCCTCGTTGCAGCCTCGCTGGCGCAGCCGCTGCAGCCCCCCCAGCAAGCGTCACTGCTCCTCTTCACTGCTAACGCAAGAGGATGGGTGAGGACAGCGGTCGAGGCGCAGCGACGACGGGGCGACGACGA
>BGNK01003478.1:11573-29803 GCA_003297005.1 Symbiodinium sp. clade A Y106 | reverse complement strand
GTTGACAACATGGTTTTGGCGAGAGCATTGACTCCCCTCTGGGCGGAGATGTGTCGGCAAGATCTGCGGTGGAGTCAGTGCATCGACAATTCTGCATGCATCCAGCTGCTTATCATTCCAGGCGGAGCTTGGCGGACGAGACACCTCAGATTACGTGCGAGATACTTTCATGAAGCTATATCAGACGAGGCATTGATGATCCAGCATTTGCCAGGCGTTGAAATGCTTGCCGATTGCCTTACAAAGGCGATGCCAGAATCCCGGTTGTTCTTTCTCCTTGACTTGATAGGCTACATATGGGGTGAGAGCTCGGATGCATCACATGATGAAGCAACTCATGTGCAGTGTCAGTCTAGTTGCGTTTANGCGATGCCAGAATCCCGGTTGTTCTTTCTCCTTGACTTGATAGGCTACATATGGGGTGAGAGCTCGGATGCATCACATGATGAAGCAACTCATGTGCAGTGTCAGTCTAGTTGCGTTTATGCCGCACCGGCCACCGCTGACCCTAGACTTGCCATGTTAGTTGCTGCACTGGCTATCGCCAGTCAGGTGGTGCAGGTCTAAGGCGCTCGTGCCCAGGATGACAACAGTGATTTCTCTCTTTCGGCTCTCTCGGAGTCTGACTTCCTGATTGCGGTTGCTCTGATCGTCATATGGGAAGTCTCCAAGTTCGTTGCGCTGAAAGGCATTAAGGGCGGAGCTTGGGTCTTTGGTTGGTTCCGGGTTAGGCTGTGTCCAAGTAGGAGCCTCACTGGCAGTTATCAGCCCAATGTACAGACTCCAGACGGTCGCAACAGGACAACATCAGGTACAGTCCTACCGGAATGCGGCCTTGCGGCGCGTTGAACAAGAGAGGCTGTATGGAAGGCAGCTGTTCGGAAGTAGCTTTGGCTGGGTTGATGGTTGGTTTGACCCTGGACCGTCTGACCGCTGGTGCTATGATGAAGCAAGCCACGTGTTGGTTCGTTTCCACAGCTCGCCGAGATCGCAGCTGTTTCATGCACCGGCAGATATAGTCAACCGCTTTCCGTATGTGCAGCTGACAGGTCGTCGAAAGACTTGGTATCTCTACGAAGGGCATGTGCCTGACTACGTACTTGACACTACTGAGTGTGGGGCTCGTAAGCTGTCTCAGCTCTGGACGGGACGCACGGAGTTTGAAGTTGTGCGAAGGCGACCGTGAACTCGTGAAAGGCCTTGAGTCTCTATAGCCGGTCGTGTATGTGCAGGATCTTAAGTGCTCCTGTATAGATTCGCTGGCGACTTTTCCACTTTTAACGCTAACGACACAGACCTCTTGAAGCCTTGCCGCTCGGAGGGTGATCTTAATGATCCGTATTTCTTCGTAGCTCATGTAAGCCCGTTATTTCTGAACTAGCCTACCCTATTTTAGATCCCAGCATAGCTGGGAGGGGAGTGCAGATGCTCATCGAGCATGCCTGGCTAGTGTTGGCCAGAGAAAGAGCTTGGAACATACCAGGCTAGTGTGGTGGACGGAGATCCAGCACCTTGCATACCAAGGTCGAACAGTTCACTGCACACTGAGGCCTTTTTTAGCTCGAGAAATAGACCGTGCCTTGGATATCAGTAACAGAGTCATGAGCTAAGATGTGCAAGCACCGCCTTTTCAACCAAGAACGTGTCAGTGCAAGCTTTTGCAGAGTTCACCAGTTTAGCAATGTTGCAGAATTCATTCAAGCGTGCAGCTCAGCCTGTCTGAGGAGACCAGAAGCGACTCCGCTTTGGCTCAAGTGAAAAAGGCTGCGCGAGCTCTGCTTTTCACATGGTAGCAGAGCATTTTGCTTCAGGGGCTGTGATTAGCAACTCGGCTTCCACGACAATTGATTCTGGAGAGCTAGTTGCGTGCTTGTTTAGATTTGCGCTCCACTGAGGCTGTGAGCTCATGTGAAGCAGAATGTGAAGAAGGAAGTTCAGAAGCTCAAATCCATTTGGAAAACCCAACCACAGTCATTGCTGGCACCGAGAGTGTTGTTTACGTTGTGATTGAAATCATTTGAAAGAAAAAATATGCCTTGTAGTCGAAAGTCGTAGTTCGTTATTGTCTAGTCGAGTTTGATAATACATCGGCTACAACGAATTGCGACTTTCGACCAGGAAACACATTTCAAGGAGTCCCATTCAAGTATTTTCAAATGATGGCAATCAGGATGACGAACATGCTCACGTTACAGTCGTAAAGAAATCGGAACACTCTCAATCTTCTTCTGTTTTTGGCAGCAGCGGTTCGAGGTAGATCAAAGATGCACAGGCATTGTTGAAACCACCGAGATTCTCTCCCGCATAAACAACGATGAACCGTAATACGAACAACAGGTGAAACCATTTTGGTTAGCACACTTAAGGGAGATAACATCTTGTTCAGCCAGCTGGCGCTGTACCTCGAAAGATACTCCCATAAGAGGAATTACTCGACCAACGGATTATGCTGAATGGTGGCGAGTTTCGAGGTGGCTGACTGGAAAAGAAGCGGAAGCAGACGCGTAACGGTTATATCCGACATGTGTGGGTGGTTTCTCAGTTTCTTATTGCCACGTTTGCGTGACTTTTGATTGAGGTTGGATCTAGGCTTTGGATTTTTGTTTGAGCGGAGGGAAATCGTGTTTTTCTTGGAATAAGCTTCTCTGGAATGTGCACATGATAGGTTGCGTTTGTTTTTTGCAGCCGCGAGCTGCTGACATCGTGTGCGCGATTGATTTTCATGACGTGTGTTCGCGTCTGGATCATTAGCCGTGACGGGAAGTTTGTATCGTGGTTGATTGGCTTGGCGATTCATGCCTTGATGCCTTGAGGGGTTGTGCTGCCTTGAGGGGAGGGGTTGTGCTTCATGTCTTGAGACCAGAGTTGGGCAATCCATTAATTTTTTCGCGTCTGCGCAAAATGTTTGTGTTTTCGTGTATCCGTAAAAAAACTATCCGTAGAAAGTTCCCGTGCGTATCCGTTAAAAGTCCCGCCTAGATCCGGCGTAAAAGCTCTTAGGGTCGCACGGTGTGCGGTCCATTTGCGGTTCTCTCTGATATCGCGACTATTCCATCTTCCAGGACTTTGAACGTATTTTCAAGCATTAGGTTCCGGCTTAATTACTTGAAACTACAAACTGTACACGAAAACAAGCTCTGCATCGAGGAAAACCTTGTACCAAAAGGAGAACTTCAAGATTCATCATCATCATCAGCATCATGATCACGATCAACATCAGCATCAGCATTAGCATCATCATCATCATCTTCACTATCGTCAGTTTTGTCATCATCATTGTCAATCTTATTCTTATTCTTATCGTTATTATTAATCATTATTATTATCGTTGTCATTATCATCATCGTCATTATCATCAGCATCATCATCGCCATGATCGTCGTGCGCCACGCCGTTTTCGTGCTGTACGTAAAACTACGGCGGATGTTACCATCATGTGTCACTTTTTGAATCAAGGACATCCTGTCATAGAAAATATTTTGCATGATCTGCATTGCTTGTCCGCGGTCTGTTTATGTCAAAACGAGACATATTTTGTTGAACAGGATATTTCCTTCCGATGAGAGATGGGTTGCGGCCTCCCTTCCCCGCAACTCATCCCACCGGCTTGGCAGCTTGTGGCAAACCAATGCGGTGGAAGTTGGGCTCGGAGGTATTGTGTAGCCGATGTCGACGGGCACATTAGGCAAGAGAGGCTGCATGTTTACAGAGAAAATGCAGACTCCGAGCTACATGTTGGTTTGATGGAGATCTGTGCGACAGCTCCCGAGCAAACACAAACACCACAAAACGGGCTTAGCATCTTACAGCTAGCACCTGCCCGTATTTGTTTTGGAGTGCTTTCGATGCAGCTTGGCTTGATGAGTTTGCAGGCACAATAAGAACCTCGAAGTTCAGAGTGCTCACCCTAAGTTAATGACTCTAACGTACTTTCAGGGCTTGGGGTTTAAGAGTTTGGGGCTTCAGATTGAGCATGGGTTTGTAGGGCTTTTGGGTTTGCTTTTTGTGGTTTTACTTTAGGCGGTATTCCAACAACGCGTGTGCGAATGTTGCCAGCAACAGCATCAACCAACATCAAACTGCAATGGTAGAGCCATATCAATGGTAGTCGGGATAGGAAACACGACTTTTGCTAAGTTAATGGTAATCGTGCTGACAACAACACTAAAACTAGGGCGAAGGATTTGTCACTTTCATTTTCAGCCGAAAGCAAGGCCCAACTGGATCCGATGTGCAGCGCCCAGAAGGGTAGAAACAATTTAGGTTGTTGAGTGATGAGTCCTTTGGATTTTTCTGGCACGTACCCTGAGCCACAAGCCCTGGACCCTTAAACCCGAGATCCGACCATCTAAAGTCTTCGCAGCGTCCTGAAGAAGCGCCCGTAGCCTTGAGGATGCCATGAGGTTTTTAGGAGCGGTCATATGGCATATGGCTTACAATGAGGGTTGCTCACAGGTTCTTTACGCGTTACTATCGGGGTTGCCTTACGCCTTCCTTCGAAAGGTTTGGGCTTCTAAGGGTTTGGGTTGGTGTTGCTTTTTCATCGGAGCTGTGCAGCTCAGCCCAGAAAACCCCTGAAGCTGGACCCTGAAGCCCTGAATTCCTAAAGCCCGAACCCCAAAACGTTCATGGAGCCATCTTCAAACCCATGTAGTAGAACCCTCAAGCGACACCCCTTCAAGGAACCCTTGCAGGAACCCTGAACCCCAAAGCCTTACAAGGGACCCCTAAAGGCTCCCTTAATAGAACCCCCAAGACCCTAAACCTTAAACCCTAAACCCCCAAGACCCTAAACCCTAACCCCCCAAGACCCTGAACCCTAAACCCTAAACCCCCAAGACCCTAAACCCTAAACCCCCGAGACCCCAGGCTGAACCGATTCTCAACGAGATGGCCCCTGTGGCTCGCAGCTCCGCGGCCACAACTCTGATCCTGGGTTCGGTTTTGGGTTCAGAGTTTGGTGTTTAGAGTTTCGGGTTTCGGGTAGTTCGCTTAGGAACCCAAAAGAATCAAAACACTGCGGCACTCTTATGAAAAGGACCCTACAACGGACCCTAATTTACAGAACTATCCGTGTCATTGTCTAGCAGAGTATAACAAGGTTCATGCGATTTCTTGTGCATCATTATTTGTATTTTTCGTATTTTTTTGTGAATACTGAGATTCTTGTTATTGTCATTGTTGTTTCTGTATGATGGTATAATGACCACATATTGTGGTTTGTTATGGTGTATTTATTCTGGCTTCAAGCCTTTCTCGGACTTCGGAGCTGCCAAACACGGACTCAGGGTGTTTTGGGGCTAGGCGTGCAAGTCTGAAGCACATGCCGTGGTTTAAGAAGTCCTAAGCCCGTGATTAGTAGCCATAAGCCCTGCAGTTGAAGACGTAAACCCTCTTATCCTCAACCCTCCACGATAAACTTTAAAATTGAAGAAGGAGAACTATTCCAGCCCGACCCTCTTCGGCTGCTTGCAACGTGCGGCAACCCAACGTCTCGATAAACCCTAAACCCATACTCCCTAAACCCTATGCCCCAAACCCTAAACGCAGGGTCTCGCGGCTATAGGACCCGACAAAGCCTTCTCAAAGCTTGAAAGCTAGATGTAAAATTTCACATTATTGTATTGGACTGTATTATTGTGTTTACTATATTGCATTATGTTATATGATGTACCAAAGCCCTTAAATCGAAAAGATCCAGCCCTGCAAATGCAAACCTTTGTAGACGCAGCAAAGTCCTAAATTGAATGTAAGCCTTCTTAGACCCTAAACCCTAAACCCCAAACCCCTAAACAACTAAACCCCTAAACCCTAAACCCTAAGCCCTAAACCTTCAACCTTTTCAACCTGGAGCTCCCATGCCGGGGTTTTTCTTTTCCTTTCATCTCTGTGCTACCAAGCTTTCCTCTCCTCGGTGGGTTTGTACTCCACGTGCCTTAAGGGACCCAGTTTTCCCACCAGTCTCATGCCGAACTTTTTTTTTGGAAGTTAACTGTCCTCCGATACCTTCAGGCTTTTGTCTTCTTCGCCAGCACCCTGGCCGATAGTCCGCGCCTGAAGTCCAGAGACGCAGGATTCTTGGGGTTCAGGGTTTGGGGTTTAGGCTTCTTCAGGTGTTTCGGGGTTAGCAGCGTCAGGGTTTAGGGGCTTTCTTAAGCCTGACGCCCTAAACCCGAGGGACCGGTGAGTCCGTGTGGAACTCCGTTGTTTCTCACTCGGATGAGCACGCACCGTGCGACGAGGTTCCCAGTCCCCAGCTTTCTGCCGGCTCAGGGTTTAGGGTTTAGGGTTTAGGGTTTAGGGTGTAGGGTTTAGGGTGTAGGGTTCAGGGTTTAGGGTTCAGGGTTCAGGGTTTAGGGTTTAGGGTTTCGGGTTTCGGGTCCCCCTCCAGCCCCCGTCTTCATCGACTCTGCGAGACTTGGGATCCGGATCTCCGGACTCCCTTCGAAAGTCTCGGAGAACGGCGGGGTTTAGGATTCAGGCTGTGGGGTTTGGGTCCACGGTTCACGGAGTTTAGGGTTGAGTCTCCAGTTGAGTCTTTGGAGTTTAGCAAGTACCAGAATTCCGAGCCACAACCGTCTGGGTTTCCCCAACTTCCATCCGAGAGCTCCACTAAGACAATGCTAACCCTAAACCCTAAATCGTAAGCGCTAAAGCCCAGACCTAGGACCCTAAAGCTTGAGTCCTGTATTGAAATTTTGAAATACCTGAGTTGTACTGCAAACAGCCTTACCTATACTTTGACTTGACAAGAACCCGCCCGAAAGAAGCTTGTGCTTATACTTTCTCTTCAGGTTCGCCATAAGCGCTTGCCTACAAACTGCGTTCACCAAGGGCCCATGTGATGCTCGGAGTCGAACCTTCGTCTTAAAAACAAACGGCTATATACACTTTGGCGTAGGACACCCGTAGCAGCCCGAAAACCAATAATCCCTAGACCCTGAACCCTAAACGTTCCGACCTCTTATGGTAGGGTTTGCTGAACCCTAAACTCCTCCATTCTACACCTCATACCGCAAAAACCTACAGCCCTAAACACCCAACAGCTTAAAGTCTTAAACCCTCATAGAGCTCTTCGGTTAACCCTAAACCCTAAACCCTAAACTCCTGAACCCTAAACCCTAAACCCCTAAACCCCTAAACCCGTAAACCCCTAAACCCTAAACCCTAAAGGACCTTTTCAGGGACTTTCAGTCCTCAGGTGCAGACTTTGCCGGCGACTGTGCAGCCCCGAGGGAAGAGGGCGAGGCTCTGATTTGGTCTTTGGGCTTTCTTCAGATTTGGGATTTAGGGTTTAGGGTTTAGGATTTAGGGTTTTGTGTTCAGGGTTTAGCTTTAGGATATAGGTTTTTAGAGTTAAGGGTTGAGGGACTTGCTAAGTCCCTTCCTGAACCTTTAAGTAGAGTCTTTCGAAAAACTCTGGGGAATATTTCTTCCTCCCTAAGCCCTAAACTACTACATCCCATGCACCCCTGGACTTGTCACCCTCAGAAACTTGTAACCCGAAAACCTTGAACTCAGTCTGCTTGGAGTTTCAATCCAAACATGAATGGCCCCGGTATGTTTCGCGTTCAGGTTGATTTGTTTGGGGTTTTCCGGTAGGGTTACAGAGTGTGGGGCTCTCCGCCATTCTCCGCCGATCGCACTAGAACCTCTGGCACCAAGCAGTGACGATACACTGAAGCAACATCAAACCATGCGCGCAGACACACCGATAGATGAAAAGTTAATGTTCAGGCAGGTATATTCAGAATGGTTTGTCGGAGAACAAGAGTGAACATCGTAGTAATACCATTCAACATAGCCTTGAGATCGCATATACGTGTCGAACCTCACATGCGAGGTTTGTTTTTGAGGAGATGGAAAGCGCAATTGTGGGCATCAGGCTGCAGAACATTTTTTTCGTGCAGCACATTACATCCGCAACCCTTCAATCCTAAACCCTAAACCCAGCCCTGCCCTTGAACGCTCGACTCCCAAAGCCCAAGCCATAAAACCCGAAGCGCAAGGCCCAAAAACACCCAAGGCCCTGCAGGGTCCCGATATAGCTGATCCGCAAAATCCCATGTCAAACCCGACAGCCCAAAAGCCCGATTCCCCTTCACCCCGTACCTAAACCCTAAGCCCTGAACCTTCAAAGCATAACTTGAAGCTGTAAGCCTTAAGCCCGAAACCTTAATTCCTAAACCCCAAGCCCTAAATCCTAATCCCTGAACTTAAATAAACAGAGAAGAAGAGCCTAAATGAACCGTGCAGGTCACAGAGCTCCTCCAGAGTGCCCGTGGCAGTGCAACGCGGAGACAAAACGAAACGGCAAGGCTGGGGCATGTACTGTTTGGCAATTCTGCGCGACTCTGCGCGCGCGCGCGAGAGAGAGATATGGATGTCAACATATACATATATATATATGTATACACATGTGCAACAGATGTATCCCTGCCCTTTTGTACACACCGACGGCATATCTGCAGCCCTGAAATATCCAAGGAAAAGTGCTACATGGTAGCGGAGCCTCGTAGAGGCCTTGCCTTAGGCATAGTGCCCTCACGAGGTTCCTGGGCCTTTACGTTTCACCCGATAAGAGCTTTGTTTTCTGCTGCTGGCTGCACTTTACTGTGCCCATTGGTTGGTGGCTGTCTCTTCGGGGGCCCACCTTGTGGTTTTCTTGCGGTAAGCCCTCTTTGGATAGAGGCGCGCCCGGAAGTTCTTTTTCGAAGCCCCTTTGGGATAAGGGAGCAACCGGAGCCCAGCGCGGGCAGCTTTGGGACAGTCCTTTTTGGTGGATCCGAGGAGCAAGCTGGAGGAGCCTACAAGTATTTACCTGTGGCCTCTGCAGGCTGGGTGGCAGTTATGGATGGTGCGGCAGAAGCAGCACAAGCAGCGCAGGCAGCACAAGCAGCGCAGGCAGCACAGGCAGCCCAGGCAAATGGCCCCCAGGCGGGGCAGCAGGGTATGGTCGCCCTGGATCAGGTGGACAGGTTGGTGAGGGCTCGCTTGGAGCAAGCCTTCAATGGAGTTTTCGGGCGGCTGCTGGCTACGACGGAGAAGGCTGCTGCCGCAGCCGAGGCCAGCGCAAGCTCAAATCGGAGCGACACCCTGATGAAAGGAATGAAGCTGGATGTTTTCCGGCCACAGACCCGGGAGGAGGAGCTTCGTGGATGGAAAGATTGGTGGTTTGGGTTCACTACGTATGTTTGCGGCCATGACGCCGCCTATGAAGACGATTTCAATGGGATCAAGCCAGAGACCGAGGTGGACCATGACCTCCTCTCCCATGCCGAGGTGGAGCGGAGCCGCAGGCTCTACTCGTTGCTTTGTTCGGTCCTGAAGGGCCGACCGCTGCTCTTGATCAAGGGCTTGGAGAGCTCAAAGAATGGACTGGAAGCAGTGCGGCGACTTCGCCTGGAAATGGAGCCCAAAGAGAAAACGAGGTCGCTGGCGCTGATTCGCCAACTTGCCTCCTGGTCTTTTACGGCGGGAGGTAACATGCACGAGCAGCTGGTGAAGTATGAGGAGGCCCTGAAGATGTACGAGGACGCTGCTGGAAAGGAGTTCCCTGCGGAGTTGACCTTGGCCACGGTGGTGACAGGCCTCCGGGACCCCCTCAAGAGCCAAATTCAGCTTCGTATGACCCCTACTACAACATATACTGAGGTGCGTGAGTGGATCTTGCAGTTTGAGAACCTGAACGCTCCATGGAGCAGCTCGCTCCTGGGAGCGGCCGTTGGAACTCGAAAGGACGAGCCCCAGCCCATGGAGGTGGACGTCGTGAAGGGCAAGGACGGCAAGAAGGGCAAGGGCAAGAGCAAAGGCAAGCAGGACAAAGGCAAAGGGAAGGACAATGGCAAGCAGCCCCAGAAGGGAAAGCCCGGAGACGGGAAAGGATGGACACAGTGGCAGAGCCAGGGCGGCGCCTGGAAGCAAGGCGGCGGCTGGAAGCAAGGCCCGGCCAATAGCTGGGCAGCCCCAGTGGGACAGCAGCGGCGGCAAGAACAGTAAAGGAAAGACCGGAAAGGGAAAGGGAGCTGGATGCGCCATATGTGGAGATTTGCGGCACTGGAAGAACGAGTGCCCCAACAAAGGGAAGGGAAAGGTGAACCAACTGGAGCAGCAAGGCAGTTCCCCGGGATCGGTGGCAGGAGCGTCGACTTCAGCTTCCACGGTCCCCTCGTCGGCGTCGGCTTTGCACAAGCAGGGCGGCTATGGGATCAATCGAGTCAGCGCCTTCAGGTGCGACACCCCGCCCGGGTGCAGGATTACAGAAATTTTCGATATCTCGGAGCTCGACGAGGATGATGCCGAGTTCTCGCTTGAGGGCCCCGGGGTCTTCGCGATTGCGGCGGTGACGACCTCTGAGCACTTGGCGGTGCCCCTCCCTGAGGTCGCTGGTGAGCCTGTGTTCCCCGAGGGCGTCCCGGTCTACCCCATGGATGTGACGGACGGTGACGGCAATTACACCATGTGCGGCCTGCCCGGCTGCGGGAGAGAAGCGCACGGAGTCCTGGCAGTCACGTGCGGTGAGCCACTGGAAGTGGAAGTCGTCATTGACAGCGGGGCGGACATCTCAGTCGCCCCGTCCCGGCTGAGGGCACATGGCACGCCAACAGCCAAGACCGGCATCATTATGCAAGATGCGCAAGGCAAACAGATTGCAGAGCTGGACACCCGGATCCTGGAAGTGGGGGTCCGAACGCTGGCCGGGGAGGAAATTACCATCCGCGAGCGTTTCTCCATTGCGAAGGTTCGATCCTGCATCCTCTCCTTGGGAAGGCTTCTACGAGCAGGCTGGACCTTAGGAGGTGGAGCCGGTCAGCCCACAATTTCCCGCGGGCCACACGAAGTCCCGATACGCTTGAGAAGGAACACTTTGGTGATGACGGCGGCGATATCTGAGGTCAGGGCCAGCGGGGAAGATGAAGATCGCAACGGGCAGGACCAAGGAGGAGCGAACCAGAACCGCCCAGAGCCCAGGCGGGGAGTCAATATGATGACTTTCGACGACACTGGGCCTCTTCCCCCTGAGCTGGAGGACGTTGTGCAAACACCCGGCTGGCACATTGTACCCAGCGGCCTGCCAGTGCTTGTGACACACGCGGCTGAGGAGCTAGAGCTTGAGCGCTCACTTTGGGAAGCTGACGACTGGTCCTGGGTGGCTATCTTCGTCAAGATTGACCCCAGCAAGGGCCTTCCGAAAGCCGGGGAGGTTTGGGTCCAGGTGTTGGCGACCAAGACGGAGGACTACGAAAGCGCACCACAGCTCCTCACCGACATTGACCCGGAGCTCACCGGAAAGCACGACCTGGTGATGGTCTTGCACGTTGATGAGCTGCCAAAGGACCTCCTGAGCAACCCTCGCGACTACTTCAAGGCGCCTCCCTCTGGTGATGTCGCCGTTCCCCAGGCCGCAGATGGAGGCGGAGTCGGAGACGTGTCCATGGAAGTCATAGGCGAGGGCCGGACCCATGAAGAGGAGCAGCAGGATGAGGGTGAAGTGTTGGAAGGGGTCAGGCTGAGCAGCGAGACCCCTCTAAAGGAACTCCGCGAGTTGTGCAGCAAGCTCGGTCTTGCACGATCCGGCGGGAAGCCTAAAATTCTTCGGAGGCTTCGGGACCACCATGAGATCCTGGAGAAGCAGCTCAGCGCGGAGATTGCCAGGAAGATGTTCCAGGAGAGCGAGCGGGTCCAACAGGCGGTCCGCAACCGGGCGCTCAGCATCGGCGCCATCAGTGGCGCAGAGAACCCCGCCGACATTGGCACGAAACCGTTGGCTGGATCCCGGGTTCGAGAGCTGCTGTGCGAGATGGGGTGCGTGGAGAGCGACGGCACCCCTTATGGCGAAGAGGACCTTGAGCTTGGGAAGCAAAAGCGAGAAATGGCAAAGGCTCTGAAGCAGATGAGGAGCAGCAGCACGGGCTCGGTTGAGCAGGTTCGCCTGCTGATGCCTTTGATCCTGATGCTGACGCAACTGGGGAGGACACAGGGCTTGAGCCTGGGAGCACCGATCCTTACCTTTGGAAGCGAGGATGGGTTTGCTTCTATGGCTGCGATGGTCGGACTTGGGATCTTCGGTCTGGTGGTGGTTTATGGTATTCCTCTGGGCCTGCTGAAGCTACTTAAGTGGGGCTTTAGCCTTTTCCTGGCTCAGGGAGAACCGGACGGAGGGCGAGAAGGCCACGGAGCAGTTCCTCGAGCACGCGCTGAAAGCAAGGGAGTGCAGGCGGATCGCGGCATGAGCCGCAGTGAGGCTGCATTTGCAGATGAGTACGTGAGCCGGTGCACCGACCTAAGAGAGGTGCTGGCAGCCAGGTGCCGTGAGATCGAGGATTTTGAGCGAGTTGTTCGGGAGCTCCGTGCCGAGAATTTTAATTTAAGGACAAGGCTTGAGCGCGCAGAGCGCGCAAGGGTTGTGCCTGAGGAGATTGCTGTGACAGTCTCGCGAGGCGAGAGGTATCACCTGCCAACCTGCGGGAACGTCCGCAGAACTAACTTTAGAACCTATACGCCATGCCAAGCTTGCTTGAACCGTGGCGGGTGAACCTCTGAAACTTTTGCTTTCTCCTCTGAAGCGATGGACGCTGACTGAAAGCGCAGCGTTCATCGAGGCGGGGTGCAACAGATGTATCCCTGCCCTTTTGTACACACCGACGGCATATCTGCAGCCCTGAAATATCCAAGGAAAAGTGCTACAACATGTGTATGTAGGTATATATATGTATATACATATGTATACAAAAACCATATATATATATATACGCATATATATATATATATATATATATACATACATACATACATATATACATATATACATATATACATATACACATATATACATATATGCATATTTACATTTTTACATTTTTCCATACATACATATATACATATATACATATATACATACATACATATATACATATGTATTATACATATATACATATAGACATATAGACATATATACATGTATACATATATACATATATACATATATACATATATACATTATTCATAAACATATATACATATATACATTTATACATTTACAAATACATACATATATACATATATACATATACATTTCCATCCATATATACACATATACATACATATATATATATATATATATATATATTATGTTTATACATTTACACATATATACCTATATACATATATACATATCTACATATACACATATATACATACATACATATAAGCATATATACATATATACATGTATACATGTATCACAGTATGCATGCATGCATGCATGTATACATATATACGTGTATACATATATACACATATACACAAATAAACATGTACACCTACACACATATTCGCATATACGCATGTACGCATATATACATAAACTTATACTCAGAATTATACATATACATGTACATGTACCTGTACATATACATATATAGGTATACATATGTACGCACACGCACATATATATATATATATAATGTGTGTGTGTGTGTCTTCCTCTCTCTCTTTCTATATATATATATGTATATACATGCATACATACATACATACATACACACACACACACACTCTTAGACTCTTGTATTGCTGGCTGTTTTTGTGGGGTCGGGGGTTCGAGGGGAGAAGGGGTGGGGCGAGCTTTCTTGCTATGTGTTTTGGGCTGAGACTTCCAGGGCTTTTGGTTTATTCCTTACGGTTTGCAGTACTCGGAATAGGAGGGGACGATCGTGATCATCATGTCGATGGTGCGGTGGACAGAGGCTGCAGGACACGACGACCGTGCCAATCGATGAACGTTTTCATTGTTGGGACCATCTCCCTGTTCTCACACTAGAAAGAAGGGTGATGGCATTAAGGATCAGTACAGACTGCTTTCATGGCCGCCATCCTCGGTTATCTTATGCAGTCTTCATCACAGTTCCTAATCACAGCTCTGCAGTCGACATGAGCGCTACTTTGGGGTTGGGTAAGTGACCTTTAGCCTTTCTGGTAAATATAAACCTACCACCCTAAAAAGCTTAACCTTTCTGGAACTAGGGTGGTCAGCTCCTGGGGCGCTCGGATTCGTATGAAAGCCGAGGATACTACCATGCCCATGATGGAGTACCCAAATAGCCACCAGGCTTAGTCTTAGTGTACTGCATTGTTGTTGTTGGCACGCATCTTAAACCCTAAACCCTAAACCCTAAATTTTAAAACCCTTAAACCCTAAACCCTAAAAGCCTTAACTCAAGCCCTGAAGCTCAGACCCTGAATCTCTGGGCGAAGAGCCCCGGGTTTGGTGTTTAGTGTTTTGCGGTTTAGTTTTTTGGGGGGTTTGAGTGCTTTAGGGTTTAGGGGTTTAGGGTTTAGGGGGGTTTAAGAGGCACCCTGAAAGTATGGCATTTATGGGTTCGAGCTTAAATCTGTCTTTGCCTGTTTCAACGGAGAATTGGAGCCCAAACCGGTAAATCTGCAAGCAAACGGTTCAGGAAGACGTACGAAACTCCCTTAAACAAGAAAAGCAAGCCTGACAAGATCCTGAACGCGAGCTTTGGGGTTTGCAGTTCGACCGTGGCAGAGCTGCACACGCAGCCTCGAGGTTGGCTCGGCCCCTGCGGCTTCTTGTGGGGGTTCAGGAGCTCGATGCCGCGATTAAGATGTGAGTAGAAGGGTTTCAGGGTGTGCACAGGGCTTAGGAATATTCAGTGTACGGGCTTGCTATCCAGAGTAGCTATGCATGGGACACAGGGCCTAGGGCCTACTTGTCACCCGAGTTGCCAAGCAGAAACAGGACATTGCGACAGAAACCCTAAACCCTAAACTCTAAACCCTAAACCCTAAACTCTAAACTCTAAACTCTAAACCTAAACGGAAGCCCGGTATCCAGAACTTCAGCCCGACTGACACCGTGAACCCTTCCATTCCAAAGCCATGTTTTCCTAAATCTTGTGCCTCTGGACCATATGGTTCCTTTAAAGGGTTACTTTAAGGGTACTATAAAGGTTCCTCTAAAGGGCTATAAGGGTTTAGAGTTTCCGATAATTAGGGGCACCTTATTTTGGGGGTCGTTATAATAAGGATCCTACTATTTAGGGTGCTGCATTCGGGTCCCCTATTTTCGGAAACTCCCATATTCCATGTACAGACTGGAGAGCGCATGCTCTTCTCGTAACCAGGGCCGCACAAATCCTGCAGGCTAAACCCCATGTCAACCCCGCTGGCTTCAACCTTAAACCCTCAACTCGTGTATCGAAGTCTTACGCTGACAACCTCGAACACAGAACTCGAAACCTTAAACCTAAGCCCAAAACTCGAAAACCGCGCCGCAGCACCGAGCTCAACAGCTTGCCTTGTTTAGGGTTCGGTTCAGGGGTTGGGGTTTGGGGTAAGGTTGAGGATTTCAAATCTGTTTGCAGGTGACCTGCATGCTGCCAGGAACGGTGCCTTGCAGGTGCTGGACTCTTGCCGGGCAGTGCATAGAAAGAGAACAATTCCCTGACAGTCAACCCAGGGAGTTGGAACACAGATTACAGATTGAGTGCGATTGGTGTTGGGATTCCCTCTGCTTTGCTTCAAGGGCATCAGGATAATGATGTTCCAGCTCTCTGGAACCTAGGCCACCAATCCTTACGCCCAGACCCTAAACCCTAAACCCTAATCCCTCATCTCTAAAGCCTAATCCCGTCCCTGATCCCTAAACCCTAATCCCTGAGCCCTACACCCCAATCCCTGAACCTTTAGCCCTAAACCCTCAGCCATGAACTCGAAGCCCTCAGCCCGAATCCCAGAATCCTCGGCTCGACCTTTGCGGGAATTCTCGAACCTTTTGACTTGGGGCCTCGAAAGCCGATGTTAGAACAGGGGCTTCTTCAGAGTTCCTTCAAAAAGGGGGGTACAATGGTAAGGGGGTTAGATAATTACCAATACCATCTTGGGGTTCTTTTTTCAGTACATGTTAGTATATCGCAAAAACCTATAGACAAAGTGGAGGCGAGTATGTATGTTGTTGTGCAGGCGCACATATGCGGCATTGTAGTAGGCAAAAATATGCATTAACACCTGAACAAGCAAGCAGGTTTTCAACTTGCATTCATGTATATCTATGCATGCAGCCAGATAGACAGATGGATAGACATACTCAACTCGGCAGGCGGCACTGATGGAGCTGCAAAGGAGGACGGCAGGGGAAGTTGGGTCACGCGTAAGATGTAGGAGTTCCCAGCAGTTCAGGGTCCGATTTTAAAGGGTCCTTGAAAAGATGCCGGGGTTTTCTGCTGTAGTGCTTAGGGTGGAAACTTGAAGAAGGGATCAAACCGTTTAAGAGTCCCGTCAAGGGCCCTTATCCGTGTTCAGGACTTTCCACCTGGAGAGGGTGTTGCAGACCTTAAAGCCTAATTAGACCGAGGCCCCTAAATTTGCAATTAATGCACCATCCATGGGCCCCGAGTCAGAAGCCCTCAACCATCCTCATAAACTAGGCCACTGGCTCAGAAAAGTAAACCCAGACCCCACACCCTACACTCCTCGCCTTGAACCATAAACCCTAACCCCGAAACCTTAAACCCTGAACCCCTGCAAGAGGACTTTGCTAGTTGCTTTCCTTTGGGGGGGCATTTCATGTGGGATTTCAAAGGCTTTTGGGGACTTCAGAGAGGTTTGTTGGAGCATTACCGTTCATAGGGACCCTTAGGGGGTAGGGGAAGGGGGGTAGGGGACTTCCTTAAATGGGCCTTATTAAGTCCTTATTATGGGTATTAAGGCCCCCTGCCCCCCTCCCTATGATACTTTGCGGTTAATCATGCGTTCATGCATGGTCTAAGATGGGGGGGGGGTTGCGAAATCTGGGATGGAGGATCCTCAAACTCTCAACCCTAAAATCTAAACCCCTAGTTCCTTAACACCTTCAACCTCAAAACCCACGTGACAAATCGTAAACCCAGAGCCCGAAAGCTTTCTGCTACCCTTGTTACAGAGAGCCCAGGCCAGTTCACACGAAGAACGCCAGCATGTCCTGCAGGAGCCATGAAAGGAATCCTTCCTTAAAGATCCTTTCAAAGAGCTCTCAGCCCAAAGTAAGCGTGTCTGGTGCAGGACGACGGGGCGTGATGACTCAGATTCTGGCGTGCCTCGTCTGGGATTACTGCAGAGTTTAAGGGTTTAAGGGACTGAGTTCGTAACCCTAAGCCCGAAACCCTAAACCCTAAACCGTGTGAGAGGTTAAGGCATTTGTTGGGCCCTCAGAGGGTTGGGTGGTAATGGTTATCTATCGTACTGAGGCCCCAACAACAACAGGCTCCTCCTGCTGAGGAATTCTTTCTGTACCTGGGCCCATAAAGAAACCCTAAAAAGTTATGAGCAATTTTTCATCTAGCTACCTTGTTTATCCCAAGCTCAGGACTTCAACCCCAACCAGCTGCAAGGCCTTAGGCTCATAACGGCTGATGCGTAGGTATATACTTACTTAAATTGGCCTCCCCCTAAGGATCCCTATGACTAATGGTTCGAATTGCATCCTGTGGATTGTTATAACTCGAGAGGGGCTTCATAGGGTTCTGGTAGGGCAGGGCATCATAATCAGGGCCTTAGTAGAACACGGTTGCGGGGGTATGTCATAGTATGGCAGGGCTTGTCATTGTGAATTTTACCTTAAACATCATGGCTTTTTGGGTTAAGGTAGACGTTGAACTACAAAGAGCTGATTATTGCGACGAGTATTGTTTTGGGTTTTTGCATTTTGGTTGCCGGCTATGTCTTTCTGACCTTAGCCCCAAGCAGAGCTTTGCGACCCTACAGCCGCGCCAACCGAATGTGCGAATCATACTCATAGTTGTAGTTCCGTTGTGACTGACCAGTTCCTTTCCGACTGTACGTAATCTTAGTGAGTGGATACACTTTACACTTTTTGGGATAATAGCACCCACTATAAAACTGAAAGTGTACACTTTTTGGGGTTTATGAGCTCAGCAACTAGGTAATCAAGTTACATACGAAGTCCCACCCCCCCAACCTCAGACCGTATCAGGCACCCTAGACCCTCCACAGACCCCATCATTTCTGGACCACAAGCTCTAAACTTGAAGGTGTACTGGGATCTTAATTGGGCGGGTTGTAAGCCCCCAAACCCTAAACCCCTGAAGCACTCGGCCCTGACCCCTGAACCCTCAACCCTAAAGCCCGAAACAGCAAAGCCTGCCCTGGACCCGGGATCGTATAGAAGAAGCGAAAGCCGCAGTCCCCAAAAGTTCAAAACGGGGCGGCGG
>BGNK01003478.1:371-11544 GCA_003297005.1 Symbiodinium sp. clade A Y106 | reverse complement strand
GGGGGTGGGTGAGTATTTTTTAATACATGCGCTTGGGGGTTCAGGAGTTTTGGGCGTTTAGGGTTTATATCTTGGGGTTTAGGGTTTAATATAGTGGCCGGAGTATGTGGCTCGGTTGCCTGAGACTCTCAGATGATCCTTCTTGGTGTGGTCGTGCTGCTGGGCCTCATCTTCTTAGTGATCACCGTCTGCTTCGCAGCAGACTCGGGGGGCCAAGGGGGGGTGGACGAACGTTGAGCTTGCAGTTGTTCTTATTTGTACACGATTTGCTAAGACTGTCTCCGATTACAGGATTTCCCAGCTTGGATTTCTGGGTGCTGGGAGGTTCCACTAAGACAGGAGCCCACTGCGAGGCTTCAAGAGCGGGCTTTCCCAGCCTCTAACCAAAGGTCCTTTTACATTGTGAGACCCAGCACCTTAAACTTCAAACTTGACACCAAGACCGAAACCCCTATGTCAATGCAAAGCAAATACTACATTAGGGTCTTGAATTTTCGGAAACTCCCATATAGTGAAGCCAGCAGCTATCCCTTATAATTCGGATCCTACTATTCAGGCTACTATATTAAGGTCTTCTATTTTCGGAAACCCCCAAATCGCGAACCTGAGATCCTCCACCTGACCCCGACACTCCTACAGCCTTGAAGCATCTTTTTTGCTATTCCAGATCCCCTTTAAGTGGGGTCGAGGGTTCAGGGTATAGGGTGTCGAAAGCCCTGAAGAAACCCTGAAGCCCCAAACCTTAAACCCTAAACCCCAAACCCGAGATGTTTTTCGGACGAAGGGGGCTACTCAGGGCTGGCCTGGTCTCTTGAGATGTCGGGGTTTAACTCTTCTTCACATGTTTATATGAAGCTTGGCAGAGCAATCACTCTTGGAGATTTATGTAAGGGTTTAGGGTTTAGGGTCTACTAATAAGTTCATGAATATTAGTTGCTTGGTTTAACCCCCTACATGTTGAAAAGCCTTTGAGGCCACCAGGGGTCGCCCAATTTGAGGCTTCGAGTTTGGGGTTTTAGGTCAGCCCTTTTTCCGCAGAATAAGCTCTGAGCCCGAACCCCCCCCCCCCAAAAAAAAAAAGAACACTGAACCCTAAACCCTAGACCCCAAACAAAAAGCACTAAACCCTTAAACCTTAAAGCCCTAAACCCTAAACCCTTGACCCCTTAACCCCTTATACCCTTAAAAGAAGCACCAAACCCTTAAACCTTAAAGCCCTAAACCCTCAACCCTCAAAACCTACACCTTCAAGCCGGCAGCCCTCGATTGCTGGAGCGTTAAGGCTGCAGAGGCTGTAGCCTCCTGCATCATCAGATGGACCAAGATTAATACCGCCCGAAAAATTACCAATACTATCCCTTGGGGTTCCGTATTATATTTATACTACTCAGGGTGGACTCAACGGCTTCCTTAAAGGGGTTACTTAAATAAGAGGTTCCTTTAATAAAGGGTTCCAGTTTAGGGTTTAGGAGCCCAAGGCCCTAATTATTGTAACTATCCAGGCCGCTACATTCACCGAAGTTGGAGAGTGCAGGCCCGAAGAGGAGAAGCACCCCAAACCCTAGACCCAAAACCCAAAACCCTAAAGCCTAAACCTTAAATCTGAAACCTAAACCCTAAGCCTTAAACCTGAAACCCTAAAGCCTAAAGCCTAAACCCTCCTTCCCTGAACCCGAGCCCGAAATCTTCGAGAATTGCAAAGCAAAGACAGCCCGAAACCCCGGACACCAAAAGCCCGAAGCCCTTAAGATTCCAAACCCTAAAGAAAATACCAAGCACTCCCAAACCCCAAACCCCAAAACTCCAAATCCAAAACCCAAATCCCAAAACCCGAATCCCCAAACCTTAAACCCCAAATCCCAAACCCCTAAGCCTTGAACCGAAAGGACTCCTCCTCTGCATGCCAAGACCCACCAAGGCGCGCTCCTGCTCCTCCGTGGAGAAGAGCAAGGCAGCTCCCGCCCGGGGCCCTGGGAGTAGGGGTAGAGGGCGTTCGGTTTAGGACTGGGGTTTAGGGTTTAGGGTTAGAGCCTAGCAATACATTTTAGGGCATGAAGACTCTGGGTACAGTGTTGAGATCTTTCAAGCTTCTTTATTTCAAGCTTCTCTAAAGGCAGGTATTGAGGTGCTGTACGGGTTTGTGGGCTTTGGGGTGTCGTACCGTAGCTTTTCAGGGCTGCGGCTCTGTTCTTGTGGCATGTTGGCTGCCAGGAGAGCGTATGTCAAGTCCCTGCACCTTTAGCCCCAGACCAAAATCCCCGAAAACCCGAAACCCTAAACCCTAAACCTTAAACCTGAAACCCTAAACCCTAAACCTTAAACCTGAAACCCTAAACCCTAAACCTTAAACCTGAAACCCTAAACCCTAAACCTTAAACCTGAAACCCTAAACCGGAAAACTCGGGGAAGGTGCTGTGCTTTCAAGACTCCGGGTCTCGGGTTCGAGGTTCAGGATAGGGGTATCTTAAAGTATCGGGCAGAGTGTGTACGTACGTACAGTAGAAGCCCAAAAGTTGGAAACCGAATAGCCTCAATCCTTAAGAGTCATATATAGGGAATCCCAGCACCATTTGGCCTTTATCCGGTTTCCAACTTTATGGGGCTTACTGTAGGTGTTTGTGCATGTATGAAGCCAGGCAGCAATGTATGTCTGTACGTATGTATGCATGTATGTATGAAATATACAGAGCTAGTAGAATGCCTTCTAATGCCCAGGCATGAGTCAGCGCCGACTGAGAGACCTGCCGTGAATGAGTGAATGAATGTATGCATGTATGTATGTATGTACCTAGGTAAGTACATGGGTATGCTCTGTGTGCATGTTTGTATATACGCTCGTGCATGTGTACATGTGTTTACATGACACAGTTTTTTTTGACACTGCTGCTAGCATACATCGCGGCCAACCCTAAGCCCAAAGTTCTTAACCTTAAACCCCTAAAACCCGACGACAGCCCTGTTCTCAGCACGACCCGAAATCCTGATGCGCGAGCTTGCCAGAGAGCCCATGGCCCATGACCCCTTCATGAAATACTCCTTCAATAAGGGCTTGTCAGGCGGTTATAGGGCTCTTTTGATGTCAAGGTGTAGAGAGGCATATACCATTGAAGGTGGGGGTACCGGGGTCCTTGAGCCCCAAGGACATTGCCTTTGTCCAGCCATCTGCGGCTCTGCGCGAGGACGGGGCTAGCTGGCCCCCAAACCCTACACCCCAAATCACAAACCATAATCCTCAAGTCCAATGCCCCAAATTCTAAACTCCCGAAGGCTGCAAAAGGCCTCTGCCAGCAACTGTAAGCCCTCAATTTTTTTGAAGTCTAAGGCTGCCATCACCGGGTTTTGGGAGAAGGTCGCTGTGGAAAAGTTCGGTCTGTTGGGCTCCTTTGGGGTCCGGGTCCTTGAGCCCTTCTCTTCGAGCACCAATGACAATGAACGTTGGGCTGAGAAGTTCAGGGACCCGGAGCCCGAAGCACAAAACCCGAAACCCTAAACGCAAAAATCTTGTTTGAGAGCTGACGACGGTGTTCAAGCGCGATATTCCGTAGTTAAGCCCGTTTACAAGCCTATAAACACCCCAATATATGCTTATAGAAGCCCTTGGGTGGTATAAGTTACAAGGAGTATTTTTCCTAGGGATCGCTATCATGATAGTATACACCGCCGGCCCTATGTTCCTACTTATCCAGCCCTAAGCCCTAAACCTCAAACCCTACACGCTTAAACCCTAAACCAAACCCTGATATGAAAAAACCCAGACCCCCGGGAGGATCAAAAAGTAGATCCCCTAATTTGGGACCCTAGCTACTAAAGGGTACTTTATAGGAACCCCCTTAAGGGATCTACTTTTTGGATCCTCCCGGGGGTCTGGGTACTTATTAAGGGCCCCCCCTATTATCGGGGGCTTGGCTTGGCATCAAGGAAGCTCTGCCTGCCATCTGCCCGGTGGCCTAGTCTCGTGGTTTGGGGGTTTTGTGTTTCTGGGTTTTGAGTTTTGGGTTTTTGGTTTAGGGTTTTTGGTTTAGGGTTTTGGGCTTATTTGGGCTTTAGGGCTTTTGGTTGAGGCTTTTGCGGTTAATTTGGTTTAGTGTTTTGGGTTTTGAGTTCAGGGTATTAGCGTTTAGGGGAGAAGGGGGCGAAGGTTTCCCGCTGCCCTTCCGACCTCGGATTGGTAAAGGGTTAGGGTTCAGGGTTTAGGGTTTAGGGTTTAGGGTGATGGGACGATCATTGGGATCCTCGTGCTGAAGCTTTCATGGATAGTTGCTCATTGTGCCCTCTTCTGGTTCCTATACAGCTCTCCTAATTCTAGGGCAAGGTACCCCAAACCCCGATTCCAATCATCAAGAGCCCCTAAACCCCTAAACCTTAAAGCTTAAACTTTAAACCCTAAACCCTAAACCTGCAAGCCTAAACCTTAAACCCTAAATCCTAAACCCTAAACCTGAAAGCCTAAACCTTAAACCCGAAACCTTAAAGCCTAAACCTTAAACCCGAAACCTTAAGGCCTAAACCTTAAACCCGAAACCTTAAACCCCAAGTCCTATTCTAATCGTTTCGAGCGCCCCCCCCCCATTCGTAGTCGTCGGAGGCTCCGAGTTCCTGGGTCGGCGGGATGGAGAGTTGAGGTGTTTAGTGTTTTTTGTATATCCCTACACTATAGAGTTTAGGGTTTAGGGTTTAGGGCTTAGGGTTCAAGGCTCAAGGTTTAGGGTTTAAGGTTTAGGGTTTATAAGGTTTAAGGTTTAGGGTTTAGGGTTTCGGGTCCCGCAAGCCCCACGAGACCCTAAGCCCTTCAAGCCTCAGCCCCCTGGGTTTTGTGCTTTGGTTTCGGAGGCTTAGGGTTTAGGGTTTAGGGGTTTAGGGTTTAGGGGTTTAGGGGTTTAGGGGTTTAGGGGTTTAGGGTTTTAGGGTTTAGGGTGGTTTCAGTGGTTGCATACTTTGAGCTCGAGGCTTGCAGTTTCCAGGGTCGGGTAGCTCCGGTGCCGGGTGCTCGGTAAAATGGTATATCAGGTGCCCAGTGTTCAGACTCTTCAGGGCTATTTTCTTTTTGAGGTCTAGGGCCTAAGGTTTCGGTATTTGGGGTGGCAGGGTCGTGCGATTGGTCTTCTGACAGTGCAAGTTGAGTGGAGTTGCTTATTGGGGCAGTCAGGCATTGGCTGGAGTTGCCTTCGG
Organism: Symbiodinium sp. clade A Y106; assembly: GCA_003297005.1. Lineage (NCBI taxonomy): Eukaryota > Dinophyceae > Suessiales > Symbiodiniaceae > Symbiodinium > Symbiodinium sp. clade A. Next base: position 6,375 of record BGNK01003478.1, on the reverse strand, counting down.
GCGGCCGTTTTGGTGTTGGAGTGGCCCTGGATTCGCCTAGTGGACTGCTTAGAGTGCGGGCCGCACCCTAAGCCTTAAGCCTCGGACCCCAAACCCTGAACCCTAAACCCTAAACCCCAAACCCTAAACCACCCTAAAAGGCAAACCTACACTCTAAACGATCAACCTCCGAGCTGAAACGCTCAACCTCCGAGCTGATTCACAGTGGTCTTAGCTCTAACTTGTCCCAGCATAGTCCTGGTGTGCTCTTGTCCAAGAGCCTTTTGGGATGGTCCGACAATTCCAAGCCAGCATTGTTAAGGATCTTACCGATCTCTCTCTCTCTCTGTAAGTTAGGGTATATTCCTTACATGAAAACCTCAGCAAACCGAGAAAACCCTAGAAGTTAGGGTCTAGTGCTTCATGAAGGGATGCTAGAGTCTCCAGGGTCCCTGAGTGATGTTCGAGTGTTATTACTTGGGGCCTATGCCTGGGTTTAAGGTTCGGGTTTAGGGTTTAGGGTTTAGGGTCTCGGGTGTGGCCATTGTACACTGCTTCTTGTAAGACGTGGGTAGCTGAAAGTGAACCTTCCTTTGGCCTGCAAACCGCAATCACAGAATCCTCGCGGTTTCAGGTTTAGGCTTTTTGGAGCTTTTTTTAGGTTTATTAGGATTTTTAGGGTGTGTAGGGTTTTGTAGGGTTTTGGTAGGGTCTTAAGGATTTGTAGGATTTCGACCTGGATCAGACATCCTCGAACGCAAAGGCAGGAAGTTCCTTGCCAACACCCGCGACCAGCCGTTCACAGTTCCTCGGCTTCCTGGTTCCGGGCAACGACAACAGAAATATAGGGGCCTTAACAATTACCAAGACTACTTTGGGCGCCAAAAGCCTATTCTAGTCATTAAGGCCCCTATATTACGGCCATAATTGGCATCGCTAATGCCGATGTTGGTGTTGTTGTTGATGAAGGAGAACACGACCAGAGGATGAATGCGATGTTGACGATGGGGGCAGCAGTGAGACATGTGATGATTAGAGTGACGACGATCACGGTGAACGGCACTGGTGAACTCGATGACGATAAAGATGTTGACAGCCTTTAACATGATGATGGACATTGCACCGAGATTCATGATGTTGACGATGCTGATTTCACCATGGTGGTGATGTGTCTTGAAGACGAAGACAACGGAGGTGCGGCCTGACAGCAAGTCTAAGACCGCGATGAGGATTAGGGTGAGGATGGGCACGGGGATGAGGAGAATGATGATGAGGAGGAGGACGGGGACATCCACAGCCATCACTTTTGCCACAGGCAGAGGGGCAGTAGTAGCAGTGCAAGATATCTACACTGGTAGTAGATATCGCGAAGCCAGCTAGCACACCGCAGCTATAGCAAGCGTGCGTGTAAGCGACAAAGTCATGGTGGCGTTCGCATGACATCCTGGGTGAGACTGTCAGCGCTACTCCTAGCACAAAGTCTATGTCAACTTCTGATATGATACGGTGATGAACCTGAGTTTGATCATGATCACAGTGTTGATGATGGTAACGATGATGCCCACGATGACTGGGGATCTGTTGATGAAGCGATGTAGTTGCAGTGATGACGGCGATGAAACGACCATGATAGTGCTCGTCCTTGGTTGTGTGGTGGTGATGATTTCCACGTGGGTTACTGCTGGTGCAGCACGGATAGCAGTGAGGATTGCACGCTTAATGTCTCAGTCACAATCAGATGAAGGATCAACCGATTCCAAACCTTGCTTGTGCCGTAGCAGAAGAAGCATCAGGTGCTTCTTGCTCCGCTGCGTGAGGACGGGGCTTTGGGTTTAGGGGCTCCGCAGAACACATCTAGACAACGACTAATCAGGATCGGTACGAAGAACCTGGCAAATAGCGAGAGGAATAGGAATACAGAGCAGACGATGAAGGTTCATGAGAGAGAAGTACCTTATTCCGCAGCGCAAGAGTCATCATCATTGGTATACAATGATGCCTGAATGAAGCAAGGCCAGGGAAGTACAGGTCCGAACAGTAGTGTACGAAAACTCCGAACACCGGGCGCAAGACCAATACGCGAGTCGAAAGATATACATAGGCAAGACGAACTGGGAAGTTGTGCGAATCGTCCTACGAAGCATCATTATCACTATCACTATCTTCATCATCGTGCCCCTCTCGTCGTCGTTGTGACCAGGAATGTCCATACCCGCGCAGTCCCTAGCACCATCGTCATCGCATCACCCGTGCGATGTCGGTAGTTCTCTAAACTAGGGTCGCTTTTTACGTCCCCAAAATAGTACGGCACCCTTATAAGATGGACGCTAAAAGGGACCCTGATGTAGAGAACCACCCTTATAGTACCAGTATAGAAATCCTGTAAAAGCCCGTTTAGATCCCTTAAGGGGCTTTAGAAAACTTCCCATGTGTGGGACCTTGCCGATTCATAAGCGCGAAAGACAATGGCGGTCCCTTCCTGTCCTCGGTTGCCATGTGCACCCTATATAAGCCCTAAACCCTAAACCCTATACCCTGAGCCCTAAACCCTAAACCGGGCTTCATAGCGGTTCGGCAAGAGTGTTTAAACGGATCTTGGTTTTTGAAGGAGGTCCTTGACATGCTGTTGCCTCTTCGAGTTCAGGGTTCAGGGTTTTAAAACCCTGAACTGAGCTCTTCATCCGGGGGCATGCGCACTTCAAAACTCTGAACTTCTTGAACACCCTAGGCCCTAAGCCTGAAAACCGTAAGCCCAGAGACCCCTAAGGCACTAAATGCTTGAGGCCCACGAGAACTTCTAGAGAACTCTGTTAAGACCCCTTTTATAGAACTTTCATCGAACCCTTGAAACACAATTTTTGGTACCCTGAGCCCTAAACCCCGAACCCTAAGTCCTGAGACCTCAAAGCAAGCCGAAATCTTTCCCGAGGACAAGGTAGACTGGACGCTGGATGTCTTGAGCAACTGGAGCCATCAGGCGTTTTTTTGCCTGAAGTTTCGGTTTGCAGGGCCTGAGCAATTCGAAAAGGGTTTTGGGCATAAGATAGGGGCCTTAATAATTACCTATACTATTTTGGGGGTTCCTTATAATACTTATAGTATAATGGGCCCCAAAACCTTATTCTATTTATTAAGACCCCTAAAATATGGTATTCTGAAAATCCTATTGCAATAATCGCGGCCCCTATAGTATTCATGAGCAAGCTTGGTCGATGATCTGCTCGGATCAAGCATGTTTCATTCGGAGTGTGGTGGTCAGTCAGACTTCCACATGCTCGCCGACTTTGCTGCCGGCTCAGGCACCCTAAACCTTAAACCCTAAACCCTCAACTCTAAACCCTAAACCGAAAACTCTAACCCTAAACCCTCAACTCTAAACCCTAAACCCTTAACTCTAAACCCTAAACCCTAAACTCTAAACCCTAAACCCCTTTACCCTAGAACTCACGGTAGGCTCAACTGTAAGGCAGCCCCGGGGATGAGAAGGCGTTTTTAAGGGTCAAAAGGGCTTTTCTAGGGTTCGGCTTGAAACCTCCTCTAGGTTCCTGAGTAGTACCCTTTTGCCCTTTTTAGTTTAGGGTCCCCTTATTAAAACCCAATGGTAGGAAAAAGGGGTACCCTTATTACAAAGGGGCTACTCAGGAACCTAGTCCTAACAGGGATCCTATTGGGGGTTATGGTACCTATAAGTCTATAAAATAACTACTTACTAAGTCCCCCGACCCTCCAGCTGCCATGGCCACTCTCTTTGGACTCCTATCGGTTTACATGTCTTCAGTCACAGCCGTTCAGGAAGAGATTGACCTCGCGTTCAGACTTCTTTCAGACTTGGGCGCCAGGGAGGTGGAATCTCTCGTAGAGGTCCAAGATGGAAGAGTGTGGGGTATTTTTGCGAAAAAGCAGCAGCTGAAGGGCAACATCCCGGCTGAGCTTGGTAATCTCACTGCTCTGCATTTCCTGGACCTCAGTGGAAATCAGCTCACTGGGGCGATTCGTACTGAAATCGGCAAGCTAGTAGAGCTTATTTACCTTGACCTTGGAGGCAACCAGCTTACCGGGCAGATTCCGCGTGAGCTCGGCAACCTGATCCAGCTCGTCACGCTGCTGCTGGGTCACAACAAGCTCACTGGGCCAATCCCTACAACCATAGGCCGACTAGCTCAGCTGCAATTTCTAAAGCTTGAAGCTAACAGACTATCTGGACCGATTCCCGGCGAGATCGGGGGCCTGACAAGATTACGCTTCTTCCTCGCGTCTGACAACCAGCTCACCGGGTGGATCCCTTCTGAAGTTGGGAATTTAACAAGCCTCGGCGGTCTTGATTTCGCCAGGAACAGGCTCAGTGGCCCGATCCCGGCGACAATTGGCCGCCTCAATAACCTGCAGTCCTTGGTTCTTTTTGAGAACCAGCTCACCGGCCAGGTCCCCCAAGAAATTGGTGAGCAGCTTCCGCAGCTTAAAGTACTCCTGCTTCACAAGAACTTCTTGGAGGGCCAGTTCCCTGAGCGCTGGAGAAATGCGGGAGGAATGGCCGCGTTGACCCTGCACAAGAACCGGTTCCGCGGATCGCTGCCCAGCAGCCTGGAGAACATGACCAAGCTGTTTCGGATCACCTTGCATGGTAACTATTTCTCTGGGACTGTGCCCCGACTCAGCCTGACCGACAACGCGAAGGCCACACTGCACGGGAACCGCTTCAGCTGCCAATTGCCGGAAAGCCTGGAAATCCACGGGCTGCCTGTGCAGGCCACGGTGGTGATGGGCAACATGGTTGGTGTAGGGGGCCACATCACTGCAAACTGGGTCAGCCCAGCGGAATTGCAGGACTTCTTGTATGTATCAAGCAAGATCTGGTGGGGAAACATGCTTGTACTGGCAGGCTTGCCAGTGGCAATCCTGGGGACTGGGGGCATCTACTTCTACTGCCAATCTTGGCAAACCAGCGCTCGAAGTACACAGGCACCAGGACATGAGATTGGGATGCCTTTAGCACACCGCATCTGCTGTCGAAGGGCTCCAAACACTCTTCTGCATAGTAAGACCCCGCCGCAGACATGTTCTGTCTGATTCAGGCAGCCAGCAACGCTTCAAGCGCTTAGGGCAGACAGCTCTAGGGCATGTGGGTGGTTCTCTGCATTAGGGTCCCTTGCAGTGCGGTGAAAATTCAAGTGTAAAAGTAAAGAGTCACGGCTTCTTTTGGGATCCAACAAGTGTTCCGAGTTCGGACAACCCGCCCTCCATAGATGTTCCCAAAGGGTCCTAGGTACTGTTATGGGGGATACTTTCCCGAAACATACTAGTAATTCCTAAGATAGAGCCCTACATTCTACTCTATAGGTACTTTGGAGTATCCCTGCTCAGAAGGTAACTGCTCTGAGCATCCACGGCTCGTTTCTGCAGAGCCTTCGGCTCGCGCTGTGGATTGCGGCCCTCTGTGCACTGCTGCTGCCGACCTACCTCCATGGTGCACGGTGCCGCGGTTGATCATCGGCCATCACGTCGCCCAATACTTTAGGGATCTTCAGAGAGGTTCTCAGAATCATGTGTGGGAGCTTCGTTGCGAACCTTGTAGCAATTAATATAGAGGCTTGAATAATTACCTATACTATTTTGGGCGTTCCTTAATATATTTGTAGTATAATGGGCCCCAAAACCCTATTTTAATTGTTAGGGCCCCTATACTAGAGTGCCGACGAGAACCGGCACAGCTTTAGAGCGAGACGTGCACGCTTCAACCCGCAGCCCCAGGCGCTAGACAGCGCAAGGCCACTGATGCCCCAAAGCTACCTAACATCATACTTGGATGGGATGGTGGCTTAGTAACAACTTATGCCTGTTATCCACATTACCAACTAGGTTATAACCGTTTACCTCACTTATGAAACTGAGGTTATTACCGAGTTAAAAACCACTTAGGTAAAAGTTTGTTAACGGTTTGGCAATGATTTACTAACCCATTTAGCTAAAACCTGTAAGTGTTTCTACATGCATTAGACAGCTGGTTAAAGATATTTTCATTTTCAAA
>BGNK01003477.1:62878-73739 GCA_003297005.1 Symbiodinium sp. clade A Y106 | reverse complement strand
GGCGGGACCCGATGCCCCATCCCGCGACAGAGCGGGGCGGGAATCGTGTTTTTGAGGTTTTCGGCAGCTAAAAACTCCAAAAACACCTTTCCAACTCGGAATTGGCGGGACCCGATGCCCCATCCCGCGACAGAGCGGGGCGGGCCCGATGCCCCATCCCGCGACAGAGCGGGGCGGGAATTGTGTTTTTAAAGGTTTTCGGCAGCTAAAAACCCCAAAAACACGATTCCCGCTCAAAATTGGCGGGACCCGATGCCCGCATCCCGCGACAGAGCGGGGCGGGAATCGTGTTTTTGAGGTTTTCGGCAGCTAAAAACTCCAAAAACACCTTTCCNGGGGCGGGAATCGTGTTTTTGAGGTTTTCGGCAGCTAAAAACTCCAAAAACACGATTCCCGCTCGGAATTGGCGGGACCCCGATGCTCCTACTGCTATTTTGATTATGACTCACATTACTATTACTAATACTATTTTTGCTATTACTGTTACTATTATATACTCCTCCTCCTACACACCACCGCAGAAGGGGCGGGAATCGTGTTTTTGAGGTTTTCGGCAGCTAAAAACTCCAAAAACACGATTCCCGCTCGGAATTGGCGGGACCCCGATGCTCCTACTGCTATTTTGATTATGACTCACATTACNCTCCAAAAACACGATTCCTGCTCGGAATGGCGGGACCCGATGCCCAGCTAAAAACTCCAACAACGCGATTCCCGCTCGGAATTGGCGGGACCCGATGCCCCATCCCGCGACAGAGCGGGGGCGGGAATCGTGTTTTGAGGTTTTCGGCAGATAAAAACTCCAAAAACACGATTCCCGCTCGGAATTGGAGCTAAAAACTCCAAAAACACGATTCCCGCTCGGAGTACTATTATGACTGTTACTAATACTATTACTATTAATCGTATTACTATCGCTATTGCTCCTACTTTTGCGCAGTCATTGCGCGCTCTTTTGAAAAGACTCCAAGGGCGCCCCTGGAGCGCATCCCGTGACAAGAAAATGCACAGATTCCTTGTTGCGACTGAAAGCTGTCTCTGTCAAATTATGGTCGTTTCTGTAGTCCTTGCCAAGTGCTGGTCTGGTTTCCTGTCACAGTGCAGTCCTTGTCAATTGTTGGTCTGGTTTCGTGTCACAGTGCAGACCTTGTCAAGTGCTCGTCTGGTTTCCTGTCACAGTGCAGACCTGCAGCCTTGTCAATGTAAATCGCATGCTCTCTTTGTCGCGGTAGGCATAAATCCTGTCATGGTGAGAACAGCTGTGTCCTGTCATGGTCACAGCGCCTCCTCAGCATGTGGCTCAGATTTGCAGGGAGTCCTTGCCACATGAGAGTCGAATAGTTCAACAATAAATTTGTTTCCGATGAAGTAGCGATGCTTTAGGACAATGGTAAAAGCAAGACACGAAAGCAAACAGTCTGTGGTCTCTGAAAGTTGCTGCGACGCTGTAAAGGCCCAAACAAGCACCTAGACATAAGGATATATAAGGGTTTGCGGACATCGGTCCGGTTCAGGGCAATGAATTATGAGAAATCCTTGCATGTATGTGCAGCTTTGGGGCTTTAGCTGTGAGGCCAGCAGTTTTTGCTATCCGCGGGATGCCGGAATGGAAGGTGTTCAAGCTCACTTATGCTCTGCCCTCAGATGTCTGAATACCACCATCCACCTGTTGAGTGCAGCAGTCGGTGGGCCGTAGCATGTGACCGTGGTGCAAACATGAGACAGAACGGTTACAGAGGTCCGCTGTGTTGAGCTGGCGTGTTGCAGCACAAAAAGAAGACGACGAGGTCCTTTATCAAGAGGGCGACCCTCTTGGCAAGCTCATGTCGATCGCAACGTTGTCCCCGATGCTGGTAGCGCGAGTGACTCAGAGATCAGTTTTCAACTTCTGCTACACCTTCAGAGACAGACTGTCAATAACTGTGCTTTTGCGGAAATCGAAAACCCATAGAGTAAAATACCTGTACGAGGGTAAAATACCTGTACGAGTGTGCGACAAAGGCCATAGCTACAGCCTGCTTCACCTGCACTGCTTCCGGATCCGAGACCCTGCTTTAGGATCGTACTCCTTGCTGATTCTATCTTCGTGCTCCAAAAACACTTCTGCCACAAGCTTTCAACAACCCGTATCACTGAGCCCTCAAGCGCTGGAATCCCGAATTCCTGGGCTCGTTTAGCAAACCCGGTGAGACCATCAGCAGGATGCGATTGGCTTCTTTGTGAGCTTCGTTGTAGCCAACGGCCCCGAATCCCAAATCCGAAACCTCTACGTCGTGTTGCGAGAGTCAGAGCCCCCACAGAGGTTTGGTCTGGGTGCTGCCTTCGTAGTGACCCGCCAGCTCCCCTGGGCGCTCGGAGCCCCAGAACGCGTCCGTGAAAAGACCACTTTCTGCGGCTTATCAGCCTTCACTCAACTGGTTTTGTCTTTGATCTCCCTGTCCCTTTGGTCCTGTGCTGATTATTGTATTTCTCTAGTCACTCTAGTCTCTTGGGTCTCTACTCTTGGCGTCTAGCGACATCCAGGCATCTCTCTGAGCCCAACTTGGAAGCGCAGTGGGCAAGCCGCAAGCCTTTGGATAAAGACGGTGGGCATACTCTGAAAACGGAAATCCCGTCATGTTGGTACAAAAGCCTTATCCCTTTAGAAGAGGCGCATGGACAGCATTGGGGATGATTCCCTACATGTTTGTTATTACTTTACGCTTAGACTAGCGCTCTCCTATTCCTCCCAGAAAGGAGGTGTAAGCTGTGGCTTTCGTTAACGAGCTGGTTTCACCTGTGCCACGGTAGCAGCAGCCTAAACGGTGCCACAGCAGTGAGTAGCCCACAAGACAGACACGCCCTCCATAGGTCCGTCATCTTCATCCACAGAACATTATTGTGTTTTTGCCCTCTTCGTCTTCAGCGGCATAAGAAGCTGAAGCAAAGCAGCAATCCGGTTACAAGCCCCTTCACCCTGAAGCCTTGAGCTGATTCCCAGCAGGCTCATCAGTCCCAAAGCCTCGAGTCCAGAGGTGGAGCCTTCTGGGTGTACTGCTCACAGATGGCTTCTGCATAGTTCTCAAGGAGCTCCTGAACCAGCCAGGGGCCCCAGTGGTCGACGCCTCGGCGCTCTGTTGCTGAGTCGTATCACGGGTGGTGCTGGTAGTAGTCGTCGTCGTAGGCGTAGAGTAGTCGTGGTCGTGGTACAAGTAGAAAACGTGTAGAAGTTGGAGGGAGTAGCAGTTGTAGAAGTAGTAGCAGTAGCATCAGTCGTCGTGGTGGCGGCGGCGGCGGTAAGTCAGAGTCGTCGTGTACCAACAGGTAGGGCATGAAATTGAGAACAACACATCTTGTTGTGACTCGTTTGCGGCGTGTTGTGGGTGTGTGTGTGTGCTTCGGGATACCACCGTTGCCACTACTGCTGACGCTGTGAACCCGTGCACCCTCCATCAAATTCAGCTTTGCACGGGCCTGTGCCAAGGCCTCGACCAGAGGGAAGCTATCGTGAAGGGCACTCGGCTAAGCTCAGGAGGGAGAACGCAGGTTGAGGGAGGCAGCTAGTTCATCTACAGATTTGTTATATGAGAATATACCACCAGTTCAAACTTGTGTGAAACACCTTGCGGCTTCAGCATCGCAGTCGACAATCAGCAGAAAGGTTCTCTACTACTCAAGGAGCTGGTGTTCCTAGATGCGACGAATGCCTTTCCGACTTCCGGCAACAGTCTATGTTTGTCCCTGGAGCACACATGTAAGAAAAAGAGCCAAGGCCGGGAATGCCTAGCCGATCACCCAGCTGCCTTGAAAAGAGCCGTAGCTTGCAGGGCTTCGGCAGCTCAGCATTCCAATGATAGAATAAATAGAGTATGGGTGCTATGTTCGCCTATGTCGGTCCAATACTGTACCATGACTCTCGGTCACCGTTGTAAGGCGAGCACGCCGCGTTCTGTGCTTTTCTGGTCGCCCATTTGTCGCTGCCTTGCCCTCAGGATGAAGCATTCAGCTCTGAGATTACGGAGGAGAAATACAGCGAACCCAGTTGAGCACAGCGCCTACACATGGGCTATACGCTTTAAGAGCGCAGCTTGTTCTTTGCAAGCTTTTATGTTTGGTTGGTCGTCGACGTGACGTGGTGTCTCTTGTACTTCCGAACTTCCGACAACCTCCTGGTCCAACTCTTATCACGCATTTTGCAAGGTGGGTATGCCTGAGGGCTCGATGCTTGCTGCTGCTGAAGGTGGGCATATGTGAAGGGCAGCTGCTGACCAACAGTGGAAGACATTGGTGTAAACATCGTGGTATGGCAAAATGTTGTGAAGGCTCTGGCAGTCATTCTGATGGCCGCATGGGCGCTGCTCGTGGCCTATTCCCGCCACCACCTAGGAGCTGTTCTCGTTTCCATCTGTTGTAATTTCAGCTGTTATCAGGACCCTTTTGACTTCGCCGCGCCGCAGACAATGTGTGTCTCGACAACCCCTCGCGAGTCCCGAAAGCCCTGTGCAGGAGTTCACTCCGCGGTGCAGATCATCGCCGGGCTTGTTCTCGGGTGCTCCGGCGGATGTGTTGGGGGCCCGGCTTGGCCAGCCCCCGTTCTACTCATCACCGGGCCAAAAATACTTCATATCAGATCATCGCTTGAAGCCACTAAGGAAGTTTTCATAACTCTGCAGATATCTGCAGTAATTGTTTCTAGAGGCATTCCCTATCGAGTCGCAACAAGCTGAAGAGCTTCCGTGTTTAGCCTTTAGGGCTAAGGGACAGCAATCATTTGCGCAAAAGAAATACCCATCAACTGACAACGGTAGTAAAAGAAAACAACGTACCGAAAAGATGACGGTGATACAAGTAACATGATACTGATAATGCTACGTAAATCTACGCAACCTGGAAAACCGCAGTAGCAGGTAGGTCCTTTCATGATTACTGTAAGCAAGACAAATTACACCCTCATATGTATGTGTATATATAATTATATAATACACACATAGACGCTGTAGCTATGATAGATACCTTTGAGCCCTTCAGCCAAAGGTCTGGTTCGTGGCGGAGCGCTGGCCTCCAACGGCCTCGTTTCTGGAGTGGGCCCAACGAGGCCTCTGAGTCTTAAGCCCTGGAAGAATCCTTCCTGAAGGAGTGGATCAAACGGTTCAAGCAATTCTGTCTGATGATCGGCCCATCTATCTGGTTTGTGGGAAGATAGCTTTGGGAGTCAAACTGTCAGTGGGCTGCACCTCTTCGAGAAGTACAAGTCACGGCTGGAGCTTCTTACTCTGGTTGTCACAACGAACATCTTACTGAAAGCCAAGTGAAAGACCCCCAAAGCCAAGAAGCTTTCGGAATCTGCGAGGCCTCGACAGCATTTGGAAGTCCTTGGGCATCAGCTTCGAGTGCTACCACCGTGAGCATACAGACTGACCTTCAGGGCCAACGTGCTCTGTGGCTGTCAGAACCCAGTGTTAATGAAGCTATTGAGAAGTTGATCGTCCGACTTCTCCTTTGGAGCGGTGTCATTGCTCTGTTTAGGCAAGTGTGTAAACATGCGCGAAGCTTGACTGCCCTTCCTGTGACGCGCACAATTGCATCCTGCCTTGGGTATCCGCGGCTGGCCATCCCAACCTGCAGAGTGAGTATCCATAATGTCCGTGTTGCAACGAAAGCACCTGTCACGAAAAAATTGACACAAGCCTCGCACGATTAACGACATCTTGTTTGGTCTCAACGAGACAAACATCCGAAGCCGAACCTGCTTGTATGAGGAGACTGTAGACCTCGCTTGCACAAAACACTTTGTTTGGTGAAGTTTGCCGTCATAATTGATAGTGCGGGTCTTTACAGGGATGTAGGTCTGACAGCAGCATGTCGTGCTGCATGAGCTGCAAAAGCCTTGGCTCGATTTGAACCGGAGTGGATGAGCGTCGACAGAGTCCTTGCGCCAACAGGGCATCGCGTGCGCAAGATCGAAGGCCAGGTTTTCGCTGCAGTTCTTTTTCTGGATATTGATGGAGTACTACACCCCGTCAATGCGGAGGAAGATGAGTTCTTTGGTGGATCGCAGATGGAGCAGCTGCGTCGCATTGTCGAGGCCTCCGGCGCACAGGTGGTGCTGTCCTCCACATGGCGCCTGTCGCCGGTGCACATGCGCCAGGCGACAGAACGCCTTGAAGCCGTATCGATGCTCCTCAAGCCGCAGGGTGAGACTCCGAACCTCCAGCGACATGGGCGGGCAGTTGCTTGGCTGGTCTCAGTGTTTGCTCTAGCTTTAGTTAGTCAAGTGTCTGCATCTACTCCGCCTTAGGCAGAGATTCGAGCATGGCTGGATGATCATCCATGCGAGAGATGGGTCGCAATCGATGACCTTCCACTTGACGAGGCCTGCTTTGCCAGAAGCCTGCCTCGATGCGCCATGTTCGCAAGTCTGAAATCCTCGAGTACCTCAGCACACTCATGCTTCGCTTTTGATTAGTACATGTCAGTTTTCCTCCCATGTTAATTGTGATGAGGGTCATGGTGGACAGTGCCAGCTTCATGCTTGTGATAAGGTTACTGATGGTTACTGCCATTGATGTAAGTTCCACACTGATGGCAGTGGTTCTGAATGATGATTGACAATCATGTCCATGAACCATGGCCCATTGCACTGGAAGATACGCTCATAATGCGGACAGGTACAGGAATCATGTGAACAAAGCAATGGTCCTTTAGGAGTCCTGGCGCCCTCCATAACTGCCATGACACTTTGAAGGTAGATCTCAAAAGCCACAAGAATGCCCAACAGCCTGAAGGATGGCTTAAACGGTTTAAAGACGCAAGCTGCCAGAATTGACAATCACAGCGGTCATAGCAATGGTGATCATGATGATGACGATGACGAAGCGACGGTGAACATGATGGTGGTGATGCCGCGGTGATCTTTCTGATGGTGAGATCGCATGCTCCTCTGAAAACTTTGCACAGGAGCTGCCGGCGGAACACGTCGTCCGCACAGAGCCTTTCCGCGGGTCAGATCCTCAACCGTTCCGGTTCCAAGCTTGGTGCCAACACAAAAATGTAGTGATACACAGGCAGTAGTACCAACCAGTACCGGTACCAGTACTAGTACCAGTACCAGTACCATTAGCAGTATTGGTTGTCGTCCTAGCAAGAGCAGGAGGAGGAGGAGTCCTCCTTTTGCTCCTCCTGCTTGTCGTCGTTCTCGTCATCATAGAGATCTCGTTGTGTGATGGCGGCGACCGTTCCATCAGCAGTGATGCGCTGAATGTTTACCATCAGTCTGCAGACCGACTTTTGGCATCAACGTGGCTTCTATGCGGGTTATTCAAGAGGGACGAGGACAACACAGCGAGGAAGCTACCAACAGTGAATCAGCCTTCGCTAGAGTGCACACTTGCTTTGATGTTGTGCGACCGGCATCATCGCATGGCGCTAGGTGAAAATTGCATCTGAGTTGCAACTTAGTGGCGTCACAAATAAGCGTCTGTATTCCACGTGACAGATGCAGTGGGGTTCCAAGTTCTTCAGCTTGTGGGAGTCGGAACGACCCCGTCGAAGGAGAATCTACCGAAATGCAAGGCAGGATTTGTCCAGGAGGCAAGGCTTCGTGAGTATCAGATTGAGGAGTCACTTGAAGAGGCCTGCCTTTGAAGCACTTACGTACCCACAGAAGCCCTCTCGGGAATTGAGGAAATCGCCCAGGAGTTTCTAAACAGTCGGTATGGAGGAAGAGACCTTGGAGTCCAAAACCAAGTCAGAATCCCTCGGAGGTTTCAAGCCACATGCACAAGCCCCCGAGGCTGACCGCAGAAGCAGCTTGCGAGGTCCGCGGCTGGCTTTGGAAAGCTTAGCTTTCAGGATCAGGATAAATAGAATTTGGGGTCTGTGCCCGGCGTCGAGGATCAGGGGGCATTTTTTGAAGATGAGATTGGGTGTTTCAATTTAACAAGTCGGAACGGAAGATTGCAAGCCGTCTTTTCCCAACAGGCGATTGGCAAGCTGGGCCGTTCTTCGAAGCTGCCCCAACCCTGATCACCAGGCCAGGGCCATATTCGAGGAGGCGGTAGAGTCAAGGATTTCCAGTTCAAGGGACCTTGGCTGAGAGTCGCTATGAGCGGCTTCAGGCATGCCAAGATTTTCCGTGGCAGCTCGCTTCGATCCGCTCCATCAGGGCTAGACACCTAGACCCGGAGAAGTGGGACGATGATTGGTGCAAGAAGAAACATCGCATCGTGCCGTCTGCAACCATCGTCTTTCACCATGAGGAGTTTGCTCGACGGCAGAAATATGTCAAGGCCAGACTCACTTGTGGCCCTGCAGCAGATGCAGCAAGCACTACGGCAAGACCGAGACTTGTTGTGAAAAGCAGCAAGCACTCCCCACCGACTCTTTCGTCGTGTTGTTTCGAAGTTGAAGGAGCCTGTTGCTGCGACACATCAAAAAGTACGCTCGGCTCTGGGAGGAGTTGAGTTACTTAGACAGCTGCCTTGCTGAGAATTCGGCTTTCATGCGTGGGCAGTTTTGTTGTTGATGTGCCGCAAGGAGCATTCCTTGAGACCTGTTCGTGGTTTTCTCGCTCACGCTCAGCTGTCGTGTGTTGCATGTTTGTTGAACCGACCGGACATCGGGATGGGGGAGCTGCAGGCATACGGCCTCCAGCGAGCACGGTGGAGCTATCGATTGCGTTTTTGCCGAGCCCCACGGCTCCCAGCATGAGATTCGTTTACTAGAAGCATGCCAGATAGAGCTCACCTCAGCTGTGAATGTTGTCATCGTTGCCGTGGGGTGACGTGGGGTGAGAACTGCGAAGTGTGCCCCTCTTCTTAACTGCCGCGGTATTGATGCGGTTATTTCCGAACCATTATGAGACCGGAGAAGGGCGGTCTTAGCGTTGCGTTCATCATCTGAAACCTAAAGTTAGGCAGCCAGTGGCCAGCCTTATACATGTCAAGTCCGACAGTCCACTAACCTCAAGCAGAAGATGCCGGGCTATGAGTTTGGCGAGCCATGACGGATCGGGCGTCTGATCCCTCGGCACAAGGCTGGCTCATTTCGGGAAGCGAGGGTAGCAGCAGAGGCAGAAATCGCACCACGGTCGATCATTCGGATCTTCTTTAAGGTTTGCATACAGTACCAGAATTTCTGCCATGACGATGATGAAGACGAGGCTGGTTGTTGGTACTCTTAGGATTGCGAGTGCAAACTATAAGACAGTGGCCATTGTTGTTGCTGCTGTGCTGCTGTTGTCGTTCTTGTTGCTGGTGGCGGTGG
Source organism: Symbiodinium sp. clade A Y106 (assembly GCA_003297005.1). Taxonomy (NCBI): domain Eukaryota; class Dinophyceae; order Suessiales; family Symbiodiniaceae; genus Symbiodinium; species Symbiodinium sp. clade A. The sequence goes on along the minus strand of BGNK01003477.1, from coordinate 64,496 downwards.
TGAAGCAGTGGTTCTCAAGCTGTTGCCGTTGGGCAAGTGGTCGTCACCACTGACCACATTTTTTGCTTTCCATTTTGTGATACAACTCACTGTCATATGTCAGGCTTATGAAAGCTCACGAAAACAGATGGAAGTAGACGATGGAAAAGCATAGCAGCCAATACATCGGATGGAACCGCTGCATACAAAAGCGCCAGTCGTGACTTACATCGCCATACTCTTCACACTACTTATATTGGCACATCCCTTCATGACTTACTGGTAACATTGCTACTGCTATGATACTTGTCTGGCTCTTACTCCGTGTCGTTTTGAGCCGCACTTTTGCAAGCGGCGATCGGCCCTGCCAGACTTGTAGGGTTTAATTTGCTTCCCTGTGCTGGATCGCACTCGATTTCCTGATCCTCGGTTGTTCCTGCACGAACGCGCAAGCAAAGGATTTGCTCGGGCCACGCATGCTGTTGTTCCGCAAAACTTTTGCAAACGGTTCGCGGCAGCACCCTGCATGCATGGGGATCCGAATTTCAGGTGCAGCTTTCGGGATTCTGGTCCAGTGCTGTTGGGTTCGGGGTTTTATTGTCACTGCTCGCGGTGTGTCGATAAATGCTTGCATCACTCCTGATGGTGCTATACTGCTGCCAGCAAGCCGTCCTTCTGAACTTTGGTTCCTACGACGACTACTGCTACGATGTGCTGCTGCTACTGCTGCCTCTGCTATACCAAAGCAGTGCTGATAATGGTATCTGTGCTGTTGTCCTTCTTCTTCTTCTTCTTGCTGTTGCTGTTGCTGCTGCTGCTGCCACAGTTGTCGGTGTTATTTGTACACTTTTGTATTTATAGCTTTGCCCCTCATGATGTCTTGCTACTTTTGTGGGTACGGGCACCGTTGATTTGCGCGCTGGGTTGCGTTTACAACGAGCTTTTGCTACGACGGCAAGGACCATGATTTCGTCTTCGCTGCAGATTTTGAACATTGGATTCGGATCAGAGCCGATTTGGTTTGTCCAGAGGCCAGCAATCTTTCTACACCGGCGTCTACCATGCCCGGCTTTTCAAGAAGCCGACTTAGGCCGGCGTAGGGCTCTCTGGAGCTCTTTAGGTTTCGGGGTGGTTTTCTGGATAGTATCTTCGGTTTTGTGGTTTAGAGCTGTTGTGCAGCTTTCGGGATGCTGCTTTGAAGGTCGGCGCACTGCTCACGCACAAAGCACTAGCTGCTACAGTCAAAAACAGGCCAGCCTGAAAGCAGGTCCCCTCATACCATGGTGCTCTGGCTTCCCATGCTTCAACCGCAATCTCTCAAGAGGCACCACCACCCCGGGAAGACTCGCTGAATGCGCAGCTGAATCGGAAGCTGACCGGCAGTCGGTCAGCACAGGAGGTGCGATCCTTCAGTTTTTGATAGCACTGTGGCATACAACAGATGTAGCAGCAATAGGAATAGGAGCAATGGTGAATAACTAGTGCGGGTAATGAGTCGTCGTCGCAGTAGCCGTCGTCGTAGTAGCAGTAGGAGCCGTAACAACAGCAGCAGCAGCAGGAGTAGTAGTAGTAGTAGCAGCAGCAGTAATTAGCAGTAGCAGAAGCAGCAGCAGCGAAAGCAGCAGGAGCAGGAGCAGGA
>BGNK01003477.1:50636-62717 GCA_003297005.1 Symbiodinium sp. clade A Y106 | reverse complement strand
CAGCAGCAGTGGCAGCAGCAGTGGCAGCAGCAGTGGCAGCAGCAGTGACAGTAGCAGCGACAGTAGCAGTAGTACTAGTAGTACTAGCAGTAGTAGCAGCAGCAGCAGTAGCAGCAGCAGCAGCAGGAGCAGGAGCAAGAGCAGGAGCAGCAGCAGCAGCAGTCGCAGTCGCAGTCGCAGTCGCAGCAGTAGCAGCAGCAGCAGCAGTCACAGCCACAGCAGCAGCAGCAGCAGCAGCAGTGAGCAGTTTTGCGGAAGAAGCAGTGCCTGACTTGTCGCGGCTCAGTTTTCCAAGACTGTGCACTTGTCGCGGTAACCGGGTCATGTTATCGTGGGCTGATGCCTGAGGTGCTGAGCATCTATGAGGCACACGTTGTGGAGTTCGATGCCGTGAACTTTGTAACAGCTTTCCACCGGGTGGCGAAATTGCCAGATGGACGGAGGGCAATGAGCAGTTCGGCATTTGTAGACATCGCTCAAGTTTTGCTGGAGAGATGCCCGTAGCTCACACCACAGCATGTCTCGAACACAGCTTGGACAGCAGCAGCTTTAAGTTTCCGGCAGCCACCGACCATTGAGGCTCTCGCAGTACAGATACAGGCCGTTCTCAGCGAGTGTGACCCGCAGAATCTCTAGAACACGGTGTGGGCCTTTGCCAAGACACTGCATCAAGGTCCGTCACTCTACGGCGCGATTGCAGCTGCGTCTTGGCCACGGCTAAGCGAGCTCACCCTGCAAGATCTTACAGGCACAGCTTGGGCACATGCAGCTATCACCAGCTCGAACGAGCAATTCTGTGCTGCGGCCTCTGCAGAATGCTTAGCTCGGCAAGCTCAGCTTCAACCCCGGGACACCGCCAGCACTTTCTGGTCGCTAGCAAAGCAGGCTGGCTCTGACCGGCCATCGCTGGATGTTCTGTCAAGCCATGCAGTTGAACGCATTGATGAGTTTAAGCCTTAGGACTTGTCCACCACCATGTGGGCAATGGCCAAGCTGGCATTTATGAGCTCGGGCCTGCTGAATGAGTTATGTAGGCGTTGCATCGTCAAGCTCGAGGAGTCTGTCACGCAGGACATTTCAAACACAGCGCAGTCAAGCACCCGCTCAATGATTCGAGATCAGATGCTGTGGAAGGCATCATCCGAAGCTGGTCAGAAGATGGTGGAGCATTTTGCTCCACAAAAGATTTCCAACACTGCATGGGCCCTCGCAACCATCGAAGTTTCGGACCCACGCCTGTTCGAGAAGCTTGCCTTCCAGGCAGTTCGGAAGCTCAGTGAGTCTAGTGCTCAGGACAGGGCAAACACAGTCTGGGCTTCTGCAAAACAGGAGGCGCTGAAGATGCAGCTTATGGATGCCGCTGGAGTTGCGTGCATGGCCAACATCACCCAATGCACCCAGCAACACCTGTCTAACGTAGCCCGGTCGCTTGGCAAGCTTCTTGTCAACAGTGGTGCTTTGACAGATCTCTTATGCAGCAGCATCCAGGAGAGGATTACAGAGGCCCAGGCCCAGACTCTCTCCAGCATGGCCTGGTCAATGGCCAGGCTGGTGGCAAAGGGCCGGAAGTCTCTGGCGTCGGCTTCGGAAGCATCCCTTGCCCGTATGCCATCTTTCGGCCCACAGGAAACTGCGAACAGCTCCTGGGCATTTGCAATGTCGGTGGCAACGGATCTTCCTTTGTGCAACGGTCTGGCTGATGCGGCCATCTCAGCCTTGCCATCCTTTTTGGTACTGCATCTCTCCAACACGCTGTGGGCTTTTGCAGCTTTGTCCATGCAGCACCCGCAGCTGGTGGAAGCGGTTAGCAACGCTGCAGTGTCAAAAATCTCCGCCTTTGGCACCCAAAGTCTTTCTGCTACGGCGTGGTCTTGTGCCAAGTTGCAGCTCTTCAGCGAGACCTTGCTCCAGGCAGTCGCCTCAGAAGCTGTGACCAAGATCGAGGCCTTCGCTGCCCAGAATCTGGCGAACACCTCTCGGGGCTTCGCTAAGCTTCTCGCCAAAGCCGACCCGCTTATGATGGCGATTGCCTCCCGTGCGGCCGTCTTGCAGGATGCCCAATCTCCGAAGCTTCAATCCGCAAAACACACACACACACACTCACACTCACACTCACACTCACACACACACACATCTCCAATTGGGAGAACTGTCACTTCCACATCATTCGCATCAGTGAAGCTACAAAGCCGGCAATAAACTGTAGGGCTTTCACATGTTTTGGCTTGGACCTCACACCTGACTGATGGACCCCTCCCTGGTTCCACAAGCCCCAAATCCATAGCCCCTACGACACCTGGGCCTAAGCCCCAGCCCAAGAGTCTTTGCAACTCCCCTCACATGTGGCCGAAACATCTTGGAGTACAGTGCTGGTTGTGCAGGAGGCCATTCCAAAGGAGCTCTCCAGCGCAGCCCGGGCTTCTGCCAAGCTGGCACACGAGGCGTGACCTCGGGGAAGAGTGTGCGCGCGTGCGTGCACGTGTGCGTTGGTGGAATTGTGCGGGGATGGGTCTGGACGGGGGTTGGGGTAGGGGTGGGGTTGGGTTGGGTGGAGGGGGCTGAATCTTTGCACTTGAAGACTCGGGAGGCGTAGTCAGCAAGACCGGTAGGAAAACTGCCAAGGATGCGGAGTTCTTTGACTCGATCGCATCCGTGGCCATGACGAGGATCAACCAGTGCGATGCGCAGTCTCTCTCCAACTTGGCTTTCCGCATGCATGTCAGAATTTGGGTCCAGCTCGTAGTGCATTTGGCGGAGCAGCAGAGCAGTCTGCGACCCCACCGAGCCGTCGTCCGAACGCAGTAGACGATGACCTCATCTGGGCCCCAGTGAACCCTAATCCAGCCAAGGCCCGAGCTTTCGCCACAGTGGTGCTCCAACCCGGGGCAGTGCTCCCTGCGACCGCAAAGGCAGCCCTAGCAAAGCTGCATACTTTCGACGCCCAAGAGCTTGCAAACACAGTCTGGTCATTGGCGAGGTTGCTGCTTGGTTGCATGGTGAGTTGCTGCCATCATTTTGTGTAACTAGGACCCTTCCAGCGGAACACTGAACAGTCGAGCGTCACCGAGGTTGCTTGTGGATCGGCCATTGTGCGACGCCATCTCCGCAGCTGCAATGGCCAGCCTTGCAAACTTCGTTTCACAGAATCTCGGCAACATCTGCCGGCGGGAATCATAGAATGGGACTCAATTAAGGGGCATGCATGGCTTCGAGAGCCTTTATTTGCGCTTTGCATTTTTGAAGCCGGGTCTTTGGCGACTCGGCTCGCCTTCTAGTTCTGTTTGGCTCACTGAAACTGGCTTGGCTGCCTTGTAGGGAAAGGAAGGGCCCCCCGCAATCCAGCAATGTAATTTCCTGCGAGTTTCATCCGCAACTACAGCCTCAGGAATCTTACCAATGCTGCTTGGGGATCTGCCTCTGTGGGTCTCCGCAGCAAGGCATTGATGGAGGTGCCGGTCACACAGTGCTCGTATTCCTTTTGGAGCCTGGAAGCTCACCCCTTCCTATACATCGCAGAAGAGGTGGTATGCTGATTTTTAATTTACGTGATCCAGAAAAAGGTGACAGTATTCACTCAACCTTAAACTTAAGGGAGGCGGTTTTCCCTAGGAAAACCCAAGGAAATGTACGTTTTCCGAACGAAAACCTAGGGAAATAGCACTCTGGCAAACCCACCCAAGCCAAAAAAAAACAAAAAATCCCAAATTAAAAAACAATCCCAAATTAATTCCAGACCCAAACTTAAGCCACATCCTGAACCCGTGCCTCCGGCAAAGACTTTCGGTCTTCATAACCTGGCAGTGCTTTGCGGCCCCACCTCCTGCACTGGTGCATAAAATGCACCGGCCGCAACACGCCAACGTCCCGGAATCCGCAAGCATCAACAAGCCCCCGAGTGAATCGTTGAAGACCAGAAAGCTCAAAGCCTTGGACTACTTTCGCCCCAAGTCCTGACAAGGCCACTGCAGAGGCGGCCCTCCGGACCTGCAGCCGACTGATCCCACAGGAGGCTGACCGTTGAATACCACACTTCCGCTGTATACTGTAGCATCTGTAGCATCTAGGGAGGCGTCAGAGGTCCTGGCCTGGAGAGTTTGGAGTTTGCTTTTTTTTGATCGCGGCGGAGGCGTTTTATTTGTAGCTGCAGCTTCAGCACACTTCTTGCGAGATTTCTGTTTGGAGTGTTGCATGGTGAGGTCTGCTAGTTTAAGAGACAAGACCTTAGACCATCAGATCAGATCAAAGCTCACAGCCCCGAGCACCAGTTGTCCACGGCTCGGAGCCAGGCTGCGAACTTGGCGTGATCCTGCGCCAAAATTGGCTTTGCCCGTGAGCACTTCCTGTCGGCGATCGGGAACCAAGCTGCGGCCATCGTTTCCGAGCTTGTGCTCTTCGGCTGTAAATCGTGGGTTTCGGATTCTGTCTTCCGAGCACCGTTCGTCGTATTCTTCGGCTGAGACTCTTGTGTGTTTCACTGTGAGCCCAGGACGCAAGACCTGTCCAACACTGTGCGGGCCTGCGCAACGTTGCTCCACGATAGCGCTCGGTTGGCTGAAGCGATTTCGACCCACTCGGTGCAGAAGCTGCACCTCTTTCTGAACCAAGAGCTTTCCAACACTGCCTGGGCAGCGTCAAAGCTACAAAGAACCGGCAGAATTCTGAGGCCTGACGTTTCGAATGCTAATGACTAATACTTCTCATTCTAACCCGACCACTCCCTGATAACCCTGAACCCTACACCGCTAAACTCTCTACTGGTACCAACCTAAACTTAGACCCCCTAGGCCCTAGGCTCCAGGATCCCCTAGGCCTCCTGTGCACAGGGCCGCCATGGCCGCAGAGGTCCGGGGCCGCTTGGCGTCTTTGGACGCTCAGGCCGGGAGCCGGCTCAGGGCTTCCGAAGGCAATTTATGAAGGTCGTCACAAGGAGGGAGAAGGTCAGACGCCTGCACACGATATACATGTATACATATATATATATGTATATGTATATGTATACTGGTACATTGACATACATAATCCATAGGCTGCCTCTCTGTTTAACTGTTTTGTCTGGCTGGCTGTCTGTATGTCCGTGTGGCCTGGGTGGAAGAGAGAGAGTTAGTCAGCGGAAGCAGTAGGCAGGTCCTGCGAGGTCCGGTTCAGGGTTCAGCTAGAAGAAGAAGCAAACACAGAACAGCGCGTTGAAGCACCGAACATCTGTGTTCTGAAGTCGGAAGCCTGTAGGCACTCTCCAACCTCTCTGACTCCGTGCCCGACATGTCGGACCAGCGACCGGGCAAGTCTTCAGCGAAGTTGGGGGGATTTCAGGCTTCGGTCGGATTTGTATAAGTCTTACAACAAAGGGAACGGTGTGGCTTCAGGAGGGGTTTGCACTGGGGTCCCGGAAGTCGGTTCGAGCAAGTCCGCAGATCTCTGATTGATCGATGAAGAAGCTATTGAAGGTTCAAGCCCTAAACCCTAAACCAAATTTAAACCCTAAACCCTCAACCGCTCTGAGGCTGTTGGCAAGGCTCGAGCCCTTCCTCGATGCCTTCGTGCCTGGGAGAAAAAGTGAATCTTGAGAGGGGGAACCAACAACAGTTCAGGGGCCGGTTGGAGCACCCTCTCTGCACGAACTACAAGAATCCACCAACTTGGGGGATTTGGGCTCGGGGTTGTGGGGGGAGCTTCGTGGCTTGTACGGTTTGGTTCAGAGCCTATTGGCCTGATGGTCGGCGCATACTTCTCAGTTTTTGGGCATTTGGTGGACACGCACAAACTCAGACCTAATTTAGCACTAAGTGAAATCGGAAATAGCCTTACAGAGCCGCTTGCCATCCACGTTGCATCCAGCGGCCTTTGCTCTCCAAGTTTTTTGCGGAGATGTGCAACCGTTGGAAGCCGAGGTCGCCGGGATGCCCAAGACACTGCCCGAGTGGAGCGGCGCTGGGTTCCACCAGGTGCTGGGGAGCCGGTGACGGTAAGAACATCGCACAGGTTCTTTGCGGATGGTTAAGCCTCGGATCAAGCTTTGCAACCTCTGTTTCGATTACTGCCTACTAGCACAACCGATACCGCTATCACTACCACTGCAACCAGCACTACCACCACTGCTGCTCCCACTTCTTCCTGCTATAGTGCCATTGCTACACCTGCTTCCGGTGCTGGCGTACGGGCTTGGCCGTTGAAATCATGTCGTTATGGTGCTGATATGCGCAGGCACCTGTGAGTGTTGGAGCAAGATCCCATGCAGACTAGCTTTGAAGGTTCTCCACCAGACTGGCGTGGACAATTTCGGGATCGCCGGCTCGTCATGACCTCGGCATTTTGTTCGGACCCGAGTTTGCGATTGTGCCAGGGGGTGCTTGGATCCTGCATTGCTGCCGGCTTTCTAGAAACAGTCTCGGGTTTCAAGTAAATCGAACAAGATTTTTCCGCTTTTCTGCACTGACAGGAATCGGCTGCTGATGAAAATGGGCATTCCAACGCCAAGCGCCGATTTCATTGACAGGGTGGAGCCCTCGATGTCAATCACCAGCATGCCGGCTTGGTTTTCATTCTTCAATCTCGGAGTTTGGGGACAACTGAACAGGTCGCGCGCACAAATGACATTGTAAATCTGCCTAACTCTTGAGTATTTACCTATACTATTTTGGGGGTTCCCTATTGTTATTAATGAAGATTATTACTTTTGTATAGTATACCCCAAAAGCCCTATATGTGACTTTGCGGGTTCGCATGGGAGGGCCCGAGTCCGGACCTCAGATATCGGGGGCCATAGATTGGATCTGCACAGTACTTACCTTTGGTTAGTAGGGAATGGAGGAATGGGCTACAATTATAACTACTATTACTACCATTCTTCCATTCCCTACTAACCAAAGGTAGGAGTATCTCAGTGCAATGGTTTCGAGAGGGGAATTGCAATGGAAAGGTCACACAGGTGGAACGTCACCGAATGAAAACGGGAAGGATTAAAGTAACAGTCGGCGCGATAGCATCCAGCTCTCAACTTATGTTGACATTTTGTTGTTTTTAGATTGAGCGCTTTCAAAATGCCACAGCAAGAGACTGTGAGAAAGGTAAGCGGACGGAGTAGCAACCGTTTGGTTTTCAGGCCCGCCGCCGTGTGGAACAGGCGATTGAAGAAGGCGATGCGCGGCAGGACCACGTTGCAGATGTTACAGGTTTTTTTGTGCCATTTTCAGTCTCTGGTTGGGGAGCCTTCAAGCAGGTTGCTGCAACTTTCTGGCCCAAATTAGGGTTCGTTTCTTGTTGTAAGATCTGGAAGGGCTTGAGTTTTATTCTATGGGGCGGAAGCAGGAAGTTTTGAATCGTGCACGGAACCTCGACTTGAAGTATTCGAACTCGAGGGAATAAATAGCATGACCGCAGGAGTGAAGTTGCTTCTGGACTGTCGGTTGTTGTGCTGCCCAAGAACAGTCCATGGACGAACATCATGAGTCTCAGCTGCTCTTCATCCCACAAAACCCACAGGACGAGCATCATGAGCATCACTGCACAAGGGATCACCCAAGAAAACTGCACGAACGAGCATTGTCAGCATCAGCTGCCCAAGCTTTCGTGCCACAGGGCAGGCAATGAGTTTCAGCTGCGTTTCATCCAAACAGAACCCATAGGGCGAGCATCATGAGCATCAGCTGCCCAAGCTCTCGTGCGTGGACAAGCATCATGCACATGCAACACAACCCCGAGCACAAACATGATCATCAGCTGTGGAAGGTCTCACCCAAGAAAGCCGCACGGACGAGCATTATCAGGATCAGCTGCCCAAGCTTGCATGGCCGGCAATATGAGTCTCCGCTACCTTGCATCCAACAGAACCCATTGGATGAGCATCATGAGCATCAGCGGCGCTGAGCATCAGCTGCCCAAGCTGTCGTGCGACAAGCATCATGAACATCAGCTGCCTTTCGTCCAAAACAACCCAGAGAACCAACATCATGAGCATCAGTTGCGCAAGGATTCACACAAGAAATCCCCACGGACGAGTATTATCAGCGTCAGCTGTCCCAGGCTTTCGTGCCGTGCAGACGAGCATCATGAGTCTCTGCTGACCAACCCACGAGTATCATGAGCATCAGCTGCACTAGGAATAACCCAAGAAAACCATTGTCAACATCAGCTGCCCAAGCTCTCGTGCCACGTGACAAGCATCATGAGTATCAGCTGCCTTTTTCATCCAACAAAGCCAAGCTCTCGCCCAAGCTTGTCAGCATCAGCTGCCCAAGTTCTCGTGCCGCGTGGACAAGCATCATGACGAGAATCATGAGCATCAGCTGCACAAGGAATCACCCAACAAAACTGCACGAACGAGCATTGTCAGCATCAGCTGCCCAAGCTTTCGTGCCACATGGCCGGCATTATGAGTCTCAGCTGCTTTTCATCCAACAGAACCCGTAGGACGAGCATCATGAGCATCAGCGGCGCAAGCTCTCAAGCCCAAAAACGCACCAGATGAGCATTCTGAGTATCAGCTGCCCAAGCTGTCGTGCGACAAGCATCATGAACATCAGCTGCCTTTCGTCCAAAACAACCCAGAGAACCAACATCATGAGCATCAGTTGTGCAAGGTCTCACACAAGAAATCCCCACGGACGAGTATTATCAGCATCAGCTGTCCCAGGCTTTCGTCCGGTGCGGACGAGCATCATGAGTCTCTGCTGCCCTTCATATAACAAAACCCACGAGTATCATGAGCATCAACTGCATGAGGAATAACCCAAGAAAACCAGTGTCAACATCAGCTGCCTTTTTCATCCAACAAAGCCAAGCTGTCGCCCAAGATTGTGACCATCAGCTGCCCAAGCTCTCGTGCCGCGTGGACAAACGTCTTGAGTATCAGCTGCCTTTCATCCAAGAAAAGCAATAGGACGAGCGTCATGAGCATGAGCTGCGCAAGGTTTCATGCAAGATAATTTACCGACTCGCACTGTCAGCATCAGCTGCCCCAAGCTCTGGTGCCGCATGGCCATGCATCATGAATATCAATATACTAGCTGCTTTTTTCCAACAAACCCCAGACTGAATCTTGAGCATCAGCTGCACAAGGTCACACCCAAGCAAGCCCGATGAATGAGCAGCATCAGCTACACAAGCTCTGACCCACGACGAACATTATTGTCATCAGCTGCGAAAGATCACGCGCCAAGTGGATGTCATGAGCATCAGCTGCACAAGGTCTCACCCAAGAAAGCCCACGAAAGAGCAACATGAGCATCAGCTGCCCAAGCTCTCGTGCCTCGTAGACAAGCTGAGTATCAGATGCTTATTTTCCATCGAGTCAAAACCAAGAGGACGGGCATCATGCGCATGGGCTGCACGACTATCAACTGCCTTTCATATTTAACCCAGACGGTGAGCTTCATGAGCATCAGCTGCCCAAGCTCTCGCACACCGCAAGAGCACAAAAATCGAGCATCATGAGCATCAGCTGCCCAACCTCTCAAGCCCCCAAAACACAGCGGACGAGCATCATCAGCATCAGCTGCCCAAGCTCTCGTGCCGCATGGACAAGCTGGGTATCAGATGTTTGTCATCGAGCCAAAACCAAGAAGACGAGCATCATGAGCATCAGCTGCACAAGCGCTTGCCGAAGAAAACCCTTACGCACGAACACAATGAGCATGCGCATGCCGTGTGTGGACCATAATGACTATCAGCTGCCTTCTTTCGTTCACAAAACTCAGCCGGCGAGCATCACGAGGATCAGCTGCACAAGGTCGCGCCCAAGAAATACCCACGGACGAGCATTGTCAGCATCAGCTGCCCAAGCTCTGGTGCCGCGTGGACATCATGAGCATCGGCTGCCCAAGCTCTCGTGCCGCATGGACAAGCTGAGTATCAGATGCTTTGTCATCGAGTCAAAACCAAGAGGACGAGCATCATGATCAGCAGCACAAGCTCTTACGGAAGACAACCCTTACGCACGAGCGCAATGAGCATGTGCATGCCGCGTGTGGACCATCATGACTATCAGCTGCCTTCTTTCGTTCACAAAACCCAGCTCGAGGGGCGAGCATCACGAGCATCAGCTGCACAAGCTCGCGGCCAAGAACTCCCAAGCGCTGGTGCCGCGTGGACATCATGAGCATCAGCTGCCCAAGCTCTCGTGCCGCGTCGACAGGCTGAGTATCAGATGCTACTCATCGAGTGAAAACCAAGAGGACGAGCATCATGAGCATCAGCTTCTCACCGAAGAAAACCCTGCCGGACGGGCATTGTGAGCATGCACATGCCGTGTGTGGACGATCATCATGACTGTCGGCTGCAATTCATTCAACAAAACCCAGCCGGCGAGCATCAGCTGCACAAACTCGCGCCCAAGAAATCCCCACGGACGAGCATTCTCAGCATCAGCTGCCCAAGCTCTGGTGCCGCGTGGACAAGCATCATGAGTATCAGCTGCTTTTCATTCGGCAAAACCCAGAGGACTAGCTCTCAAGCCTAGAAACCTGACAGGCTATAGCATCATGAACAGCGCGAGCCATAACGCTGAACAGGCACGTGACGCGCATCATGACCATCAGCTGCCCAGGCTCTCATCCGAGAAAGCTCCACGCACGAGCATCACGAGCGCTTTCTGGAATCCAAGCACCCTAAGCAAAAAGAACACCAAGCCTCGAACCCGGAAAATTATGTGGCTTCAGCGATCAAAGCATGTAAGCCCAACATCGATATTTTCGTGAGCTTTGCTGCTTTGTGCTTTGTGCAGCTCTTTCAGTCTGTTGGGACCTGCACATTCGAACCCGCTCTTCCTGAACTCTGCCTCAAATACTCCCGCAAGAAGGACACGTGGGGCTTGGTCCACAAGCGCGTCCTGTGCTATGGAGAGTGGGACCGCAACATGGTTCTGCGACAAAGAGACAGATGTCAACACTCGCACGACTTCAGCTTAATTGAGAGTCCAAGACAGGTGTTCGGGTTTCCAAATCTCTGTCGGTGCAGTTGATGTTGTGCTTGTTCGGAGCAGATCGTAAGCATCTCCAGGATGTGCACGCTGGGACATGGTCCCCCTTGAGCAATGTTCATGGCCTTATTAGCGACAGTAGCCACAACAACGACAACCACAGCCACAACCACAACCAAATCCACGCCATCCTATCATCAAGGTCGAAAATCATCTTCATCGTGGCCATGATGATGATGATGATGATCATTCATCAGCATAATCATTGACGTCACGATCACCACTACCGTTTGAAAGCTTTTTCCAGCAGCATGGATGCTGACAGCAGGTGTTCGACTACACGTTGTTTTGCACTGCTTTCTTTGCTGAACTGCAGCCCAGGTCCCAAGCTATAGCCTTTGCCCAAGCTACCTTGACTTTAGTTTAGTTGCTTTGATGCAGGACATCAGGCTGCCGGATGGCCAGGCTCTGCGCGGCGCGCTGCTGCCGCGGACTCAGGGCTCGTCGTGCTGGGCTTACACAGAACGGAGGGCAAGCGGGTTCGTCTTCACTTCAGGAGCATGCATAGTGGGAATGCTTGAATATCAACCTTTCCGTATACAGTGGATAGGTGTCATGACGTGCGCTGCTCGGAACTGGCTCTTGGAGGAAAGTGTTGTTCTGACATGCAAGCAGCAGCTGCTGTTACTACTCCTGCTGGGTCACCTGCATCCCTGCAGCTATAACTTTTCGTGCTTGTGGGCTGGTGCGCGGGCTAGGTTTGTCGCTGCATCGGTTTCAGCCGTCTCATCGTTGATCCTGTCTATGTTCGCCTGGCAGGCGAGAGAACGGCATCCGCGTGGGTCATGCAGCCCCTCCTGTTTGGCCCAGCACTAAGCTTGTGAAGGAGTTCGAGTCGCTGCATTCAGGTTCAACATGTTCTTTCTTTCGTCGCAAACGAAAGCCTTGGCTTGGCTTCTGCATCTTGCTTTGCTCAAGCAATCTCGGCGAATTTTCACCATCCTAGCCTCCAGGCTTCGTGTGCTGATACCTCCGTTAAACCCCTGCGCTGGAGTCTGCAGCCCAACAGAATTGCTTTGTGTAGGGCCTCGCATGGAAGCCTCGATCGTCCAACAACTCCACGCGATTCTGAAGTCCCCAACTGCCAGGCTCAAAGCCTTCGCGACCCC
>BGNK01003477.1:18136-45636 GCA_003297005.1 Symbiodinium sp. clade A Y106 | reverse complement strand
TGCTGGATCTTGTCAGTCGAGACACTCACTGACTGCGTAGAAGTGACCTGAACCTTTAATGCTCCAAATCCTAGTGGAAGTGTGTGGTGCGAGATAGAAGCGGAGGCACCTGCGCCTCCACAGCAGCAGGTGTTGAAACTGCGCGGGAGCTTAGTCCATTCGTGGTGCGGAAAGTTACGGGTGGCTTTGGCTTTGATGCTGGTGTGTCTCTTAGGGTCAACTTCAGAGTGCTTCAAGACTCCTCCTAGCAAGCTGTAGGACTTGCAGCTTTGAGTGGAGTATGGTCAGCATTCTTATGATTAAGATTGCTTTTACCAGTTCTACAAACCCCGAAAGCTCTTCCTTCATCTTGAGCGAAGCTTTGAGGCAAGAGCTTCTTCGATTTGAAAACTCCCTGGAGATTTGGCAGCCCAAAGCGGATGCCTCGCAGCAAGTCTGGCGAGAGCCCTGGTCCAGGGCCTAAGGCTTATAGGGTTTAGGGTTAGGGTTTCTGAGCGACTGCTCTGATGTTTTTGCTGTAGAAAGCCAGGATGTAGCTGCGCAGATAGATCAGCGAAGATGTCGACCGCGGGATGGGAGCCTCATTTCGAGGGATACCGACTCAGAGCTAGCGTGCAAGAACACAATGACGAATACCTTGATATGAGAATCCAGAGTCAAGCCCTTTGCCCTATCCCGAGACGAAGCTGGTTCATCCAGAGCGTTTGTCTCCCTTCAAAGTCCAAACCAAACTAGAATCATTCCGTGTCGTTGGTCACCATATCGTGGAGCTAGGCCAGCTAGGCAGGTTGTGCTGCAGCAGCCTTCTGCCCCCTCGAACTTGCAGCTGAAATAATTTGAAATTTAACACCTCGCCGGATGAAGGATGGATCAGGATAGGAGCAGGCAGCACTGCCAAGTCATGACATGGGTATCTAAGTGAGAGGCTCGTGGAGATCACTTTTTCCGACAGTAATCAAGTGGCCAGCACACCGAAACATGCGACGGGGCAGGGTAACGGGCTTCTGCAGCGGTCAAACTTGCTGTGCAAGGCTCCAGCCAAATAGCAACCTGGCCGACGTCTCCCCCCAGATCGAGAACGGCCAAATAGGACGTTGGAATGCGGATACGGAGTGGTCGATGGATGTCTGCCTGAAGGGAAGCCGAATAATCATCCCAAGTATTCTAAGGCGTCCCACCAGAGGCATTCACAGGCATTCAAAGGCGGTGAACTCGTTGAGGATGAGATCTTCAGGGTGGCCTCCTCACACAGGAGGCGTGTATCAGCCTCAACCTTGCCTCCGATATCTGCAGCACTCAAACTGCGGAGCCATCCATGGTCCGTGTGTCCCAAAGCTCTCGAATCCTCAAGCTTTAGAAGCGAAACGCATCAGAGGCGCCTTGAGAGCTTTCATATAGCATCATGTGAGGACGTCTATATCTGTTGGAGCATAGAGCCAAAACATCTTCGGAATAGGGTTCAAGCAGAAGTGCGAGTGGCTTAGTTGCCCCAAAAAACCCTACAGAACTGCAAAGGGCACCAGCAGGCCTTCAAGAGGCCTTCGGGAAGCAGCCGCAGGAGTTCCAGAGCAGGTGTGGGAAGCAGCCGAGGCCGGAAAAAAGGGTGAAAGCTTTCGGCTTTGGGGTTCTGAAGGGACTGAAAGTGTACAAAGCTGTTCGGAGGTAGATGCGCTTCTTGGGATTGAGTATCGTGGTGGTGGCTTTGTGTCGTGAGCAACCTCCCAGTGCAAACTAGGATAGGTTGAGGTTCGCCATGGACGGGTCATCTATGCCAATGCACCTGTGTCGCCAGCGAGCCCGACCAAGAGAAACCCGAAACTGATGTGTTTATCATCGACTGGACTGAGCAGGCATACGCTGCATGAAATCCTAAACGTGAGGCACAGCAGGGTCAGAAGGTCATAGTCATGCTTGCACAGTCAGTGTCGTGCGCTGTCCCAACGATCAAAGGCATAGTACCCTATGGGGGCCCGGCCAAAAACTCAACCCCCAAGTCCCCTTGGACCGATAAGCCTATCCGCAAGTTCTTGTGGGAAGCTCATGTGAGTTGTCGGAGGATGTGGAGGAGATACTCTCCTCCACTGTGGTGCAGAACGCAGAACAATGCTTCTCGGCTCAATTGCAGTGAATGGTTCAGGCTGCGTTTGGATGTTGCTACTTCAACACTCCGCGGCTGTTTTGTAGCGAGGTGTTTGGTTGTTTCCGGTAAGTGGCTGCATGAGGTGAACAAAAACATGTATGATACAATCCAAGCAGCACTGCTAGCAAAAATGCGCTAGTAGTACACTTTTGACGAGGTGAGCCGGAGAGAGGGACACCGAAGATCGAGAGTCTTGCATTCCAAGGTGCAGCGGCGGGACTTGCCGCGAAGCTCAAGGGGACTCTGTCTAGCCTAGCCACAGGTTCCAGACTTGTTCTGGTTCCAGACTATGGAGGAATTGAGGAGAAGTGTGCCAAATCGAGAAATTTGGGCATCAAGGCTTTCTTATTGAGTCCAGTCGCTGCGTATGTGCATATGTAGATGCGTGCATGAGGCATGGCATGCATACATGAATTCGTCTGCCACACATGTTTGATGGATATTCCTTGCCTCTCTGAAATCCGGTGCGAAAGCATGCAAAACAAAAGCCCCGAAGCCTTCCAAAGGTTCACCCAAAACACCCCCCAAGCCTTCAAATCCGTACAAAGTTTCAGAACAGGCTCCTACGCTACAACAACCAGTGAGAATGGCATGGTAAAAGCAAGAAGGATCATGATTTGTGCGACTCGTCAGAATAGTCGTCACTAATCGTGAGTAGTACTCAGTAGTTAGTTATACTTCTGCCGACATGAACAATGTGATCAGCATCATGACCATCATAAGGCCGACAGGACTGTCTTACTACTAATGAAACGCCAGTATTGCTCCTACTACTACGACGCTCACTACTACGACTACGACTGCTACGTCGACTAATATGTACTACCACTACTATGTACGATGACTACCCGACTACTATAAAAATTCTGCTGCGTACTAGCGCTGCCACTACCACTACCACTATCCCGTACACGACGACGAGTCCTCTAACAGATCATACTAGTAATTCCCATGGTGCTCCAAGAAGCTACAAGAAGCAACATCATCGTCATCCGATTAGGTGTCCTGTCTCCACACCATCGCAAAGCTTACGGAGAACGACGCCTACGGCGCCATCGGAGGAGAGACACCGAAGCTCAAGCTACCAGGTGCTAGTTCCGTGTTTTGAGAATTCTAGGATGAACGGTTATATCAGCTTTAGGTACTCTATATTTTCATGACTGTTGACAGGTTGAAGCGTCTACTTGTTGTTGCACCTCAGCATGAGGGACTTGAGTTTATGGTTGCTGTTGGCTTGTCTGTCCCGCAACAATTCGGGACTCCCACAAGAAGTCTGTAGGAAAGGCGTGGAGAAGTAGTTGTCCTTGTTTCGGCTGGGCGGCAGCAATAGCAGACCTGGATTCAGGTCGTCGGTCACAGGTATGCCCAAAGCTGTTAGCTTGTCAGGTAGCTTTTTGCTTCAGCGATCTCGCAGCCAAAAGGTACAAGGAGTCCCCTGTGCGGGAAGCTGCTTCGGTCAATCCGAAGTATCGGCTCCTAGCCCAAATACGAACTTCTTGTTTAAATCTTCTGTTACTTGTTTTGAACGAGTCCCGCAACAACAACAACTTGCTGATTACCTGCGAATGTGGTTGGAGAGAGTGCAAAACTTTAGGCCTTCTGGGAGTACCCAAGGATTTCAACGGCTTAGTTGAACTGGCATCTGACATGTAAAGGGCTCGAGAATCATAGGCACATCCAAACCCGCCAATGTAGATTGGAGTAAAGCAGGCCTGCAATGACCTTGAGTATCAAAGGCCAATCCAAAGCCGTCAGCCTGGATTGGGGTAAAGCACGCCTACAATCTGGATTGGAGAACGCACGCTCGCAATGACCTCGAGAATCAATAACAAAAATGCAAAGCTGTCGATGTTGATTGGAACAGAGCACGCTTGTGCTGGCCTCCAAACCCGTCTATCTGGGTTGGGGCAAAGCGCACTTTCAGTGCCCTCAAGATTCAACGGCAAATCCAAATGCGTCAACTTGGATTGGAATGAAGTACCTTGCTTTGGCTTCGAGGATCAACTGCAAATGCAGGTTCATTGCTGTCACAAGATTCTGCCTCCCTGCATCAGGATTGGACAATCTGTTAACCGACCCTCGTTTGGCGAAAGTTCTGTCAGCGCTCAGGCAGGGTGGCAGGAGCAGCGGCGTTTCTTGGGTTTGCGGTCTTCAATTCTTGGGTCGGGAGTTTCGCGGTTGTGGACCATCGGCGGGAAGCATATCCTGCCCTGCCCAGACCGATTTCCAAATGCGTGCCAGGTCGAAGGCCTACGAACTGACGTATTCGCGTGCTATTATGAGCAAGGGGCCCAGGTTTTCCTTTTCGTTGTCTGCAAGAGAGGAAGAAGCCGTATGACTGTGTGGCCATGGCCGATGGGCTTTCAAGAGCTATTCCTCATAGGTATCAGGGGAGTGGGCATGATGCTGGCAGCTCGAGTGCCCAGTAAGAATGAGTTCAACCTACAACCTAACCTATTCTACGAAATCCGGGTACATGTATGTGAAGAGGTTCCTGGCCCTGCACTGCTGCTGTCTGCGACATTTCCTGAGTCCGATAACGGAATGTGTTGCAAGCCTTACATAGGCAAGCAAGGCAGTAAACGTGAATGCGCCGTCCGTGTTTGCCCGAGGAACTGTTTGGGCCGTTGGCAAGCTGGGACTGAAAGGTCGGGATGTCCAGGCCACGGGCTTTTGTGTTAGGGTCTAGTTAAGGTTCTCGGCGCCGTTGGGCGTTCCTGGGTTGAGTGTCTGCATGTTCCTGAGGTAGCTTAGCTGCCCAAAGCCAGCAAGATGCTGCTTTGAAAACCACAGGAAACCCGCTTTGAATCCCAGATTTGCAGAAGGCAGGAGACGCGGCGGAAAGCGGCAGTCTAGAAATTGGCAAGAACGCAATCTGGCAGGGCATCATCGCCGTGCTCGCCGAAACTTCACAGCAGCTTGGCTTGAATGGACTTACAGATAACTGCAGCGAGGGACCAGCAAACATAAGTACAGACCATCAGGATCATTAGGGCAACCATGTCATCCACTGTTTTGAATTATGTACGGAAGTCGGTGAGCCCTGGCCATTGCGAGGTTTGGAAGAGAACCGATGGGACTCCATTGAAAGCTGATAGTTGTTGGACTTGCATGGTAGGGTCTTCAGCTGCTTGCCAAGGCCCATACTGACTCAGTTTTCGTCGTTGCCCCAGAGACGACCAGCATGCTGAGATGTCGGCATGGAGTATGTGCTTTCACAGCACCCCGGCACCCGCTGCGAGCTCTGAACCCAGAGGCGCGTCTAAACGCGTGTGATCGTATTATGTTGCAGTAGGATCGGTTGCAACCTCCAGGTGCCAAGAGCTCTCCAACACTCTGTGGGGGCTCGCCAGGTCGGGACCTGGAGTTCCTGCGAATCGTGGCTTCAGGGCTCTTGCGGGCTTGAGATCGAGAGCAAGAGTAGTAGTGTGTAGGTTCGGTCCAGCAACTTGAGCGCATGAAGGATGACTCGAGCCTTCGCTATCCACCGCCTCCACCCCAAGCTGGATAGGTTTTTGGTTTACTGTAGATTTGCCGAAGGCTGTGGACATGCCATGCGTGTATCGGCCACTGCACACCTGAGATATCTGCAACCCTCATCGTCTGTAAACCCAGTGATCGATGGTTAAGGCTTGTCCCTCATGATGTCTGAAGAGCTCCGGGCCTGAATCAAGCCCAACCCTTGCCGCAGGCTGAGCGAGAGCATGCAAGGTCTGAAGCCGGAAGGAATTCGGCCGGAGACCTACCAGCTGTGGTCTTCGCACAAGTCTGGGGCTGTGTAGCACCTGGCAGCCATTGGAAACGCTTCCGCAAAATTGAAACTGAACCCTTTGAAGCCTTCAGCCTGTGCGCTGGTCGCACTGTCCGTTCAGGCTCGCCTACACTGTCATGGCGCAAGGTTTGGGTGGGTGGGGGAGCGGTGCGAAATTTCATTCAGGTTTCTCATTTGGCATTGGGATGTTGATCATATTGGTTTCCGCGTTATGAGTACGCGTATAGTGAAAAGGGGGTGGTCGTGCTCGTTTTGCCCATTCAGCCGTAACCCAGCACTCCAATGGACCCTGAACCACAAGCAGCCCAACTTCTCACCTGATTTACAGTTCCGCAGTCTGCTCCGATTCTTATAGCAGCCCACAGTTCCAACCCAATAGAATGCCAGAAATCCTGCTTTGCCAGCCCGTCTAGCTTAATCTAGCCCTTCTCGAGTCCTGCTGTACAGCAAGCCTACCAAAAACGCTATGTTCTCCTGCTTGGCACAGGCGTGTCACGGCTCTCGCAGTTCAGCACACAGCCCTGTCGCTCAGGGTAGGGGTGAGAGAATGTTTGCAGTCCAGATGGAACTCATGGAGGGATTGAGGAGTTCGAAACTTGGGATGTTGAGCTGGAAAGCCCTAGCTCTAGAAGTCTTTGGTCTCCCTTGGAGTATTACACAAAGGTGCCTCACCAACAGCCTCTGGGCAGTTGCCAAGCTGGGGCTGCGCGGCGAGGACTGTTGAGTTGGGTAGCCTGGGGTTGTACAAGGCACAAGAAGTCATGGCTTTGGTCGGTGCAGGCATTCTTTGGCTTTTAGAGCACAGCATGGGGATTCAGCTCTGAGAGCTGCGCGAGGAAGTGCGAGATTTCTCCAACCAGTGCCTGAGCCAAATTCACTTGGTGCTCTTCAAGGACTGGCTGCCCTTTGCACGGCCGCAGTTTCGCAGTGGGCAGTCTTACGCTCTCTTGAATCGGGTTGATCATGTACTGTCTATCTTAAACCGTCTCTGTTTCGCAGCATGTGTTTGCGTTGTTGTTCTGGCCTTTTTCTGAGTGAGCTTGCAGCAATGCCAATCACCTCGCACCCGAGTCTCGCAAGCGGTGCAACCACCGGAGTTGAAGGTTTGATCGGAGCATCCTCGACGGCACATGCACTCCACACAGACTCTCAGACCCATGATTATAATTGCATGCCGCTGGCTTCAAAGCTTCAGGGATGATTTGCATTTGGATTGGAGAAAGGCGGTGGAGCTAACTTGGACGAGATCGCCACCGATTGCCTGAAATACTTCTTAGTTACATGCCTGAAGCCAAAGCCATACAGCGGCAATCGGGGCTTGAAATGCTGCCACGAGCAGGAGATGTCCCCACAGGGTCTCGCCAACAGCCTCTGGGCCTGCTGCTCCCTTAGACGAAGGAATCTGAAGTCCAGTTGTCGTAGCCATGACATCCGCGCTGATGCTACTTGCAACAAATTGCAGATGCAGCAGCGAAACATTGTGGTTCGTGGTGGTAGTACCACCAGTGCTGGCATCGACAACAGAAGCTGCAGATAGCGGGTAGCATACTCACAAGACCGAACTTACCAGCTTGAGACTCGCTGCAATGCGACCTGCAACCTCCTGATCCGAAGCCTCCGCATGTACCCAAACTCAAGGTGCCAAGCTCCAGTCAGACAGCCGGGAGGCAATCTTGGACATGGAGGCCGTGTGTGGTTGCACAAGTTGAAAATGTCGATCGGGAAGTGTGGCAGAAGGGCCGCAGCGAGCCGCTATGACTGTCGACACTTCTTAGCGGGCCCGCTGGCCCACATGGTCATCGTCATTGATTAGGAACCTCACTCCTTCTACAGCGTCAGCATGAAGGCAAGAGAGATCGGTGACTGATAATAATTAGGTAAATCAGATGCTGCTAATTCAGGTTCAATGCATGCTACTTGTGTTGGGCCGCCTGAGATTGAGCACGCACTGACTCCTCGGTGACAGGTCGTGGGGCGCTTTTGCATCGACGCAGCAAGGCGTGCGATGGCTTCCGAAGACCTGCTGAAGCTCTTCTTCCCACAGGCCTCAGTTGTTTAGAGAGTGTGCACGGTGCAGAGCCCAAAATTGCGCACAGATCCAATGGTGTGAAAGTGAGCGCATGCACCCGATGCCTCAACCCCTAGTGTCTCATCGCCTTTCGTGCAGCCCTAAACTTCCACCCTACGCAGGAGCTCTCCATGGCACTCTGGGCCATGGCGAAGCTGATTGGCCGAAGGCCAGCCCGGGGAGCTTGGATTCCTCCCAGAAACCTGGAAGTTCGGAGGGCTTGAGCTGTCGGCGGCTGGTATATTCGAGCAGGAGCAATGTACTACACAGTGTTTTCCAAGCCCCGAATACTCGGCCCGATCCTTAAGCCTTTGGCGCCCTTCGTGTCCCAGGGCTCGTGCCAACAAAACCAGCGACGCCTTCGAGGCGGTTTCAAGGCTCCTGGAGTCTTTCCACAATTGTTATGACGTTCTACCATCTGTAGTGCCTCTGCTACGGTCCATGCCTTTGGTTACAGTGCCTCAAAGACGGGAACCTTGTGCCGTTGACGTGCAGGGTTGATGGTCTGGGTTGTCTTTGCACCTGAAATGCCGTGGCCAAAGCCCTCATGCATGTAAGAATCTGTTCCACAAGAACAATGCAAGTCCAAACGCACAGATGAAGAATATTGAAGAATGGTGTGTCTTCAAGCCAAGAGTCCGTGGCTCCAACGGACAGCAGAACTTAGATTAGATAATTTTGGTGGCTTTGTTGTTGTGGTGGTTGCTCGTGTTCGTTTGTTTTGACGTTTCTGCCATCTGAATCCAGTTTGGCTTTCTTAATATTGGGCTCCGGCAACCCATGATTTCAGCTTCAGCCAAACCACCATACTGGTGTAGACCCCGAACGGTGACAACGCATCTGCACTACAGCAGTCCACACCGTACCCAGGAATCGCTCCACAAAGAGCACCAAGACAAGCACTAGATGACTGGAAAGAACGCGATTTTACTCGAATATGTTCCGCACGCCGCGGTGGGAGCGCTGAGCCACCGGGTGATCCTGGCGCACGTCTAGCAGGTCCACGAACCCAATCCCTCTACTCTCAGCGATAGAGTGCCATACCGTCAGCAAAATGTTTTGGGAATGGTCACTCGCATAGTGATAATGGTTGCTGCGACACCACAAATACCAAGCACGCCAGGTTTGCAGAGGCTGTTGCCGTCGAAGCCACCTCGCGCATCCACGACTTCAGCCCGCAGGACGGAATCTCCTGATCTGGCCACTATACTAGCTGTCACTGACGGCGTCACGGTATTCCAGCACAGCCTTGTTGTTGCAAGGCTGGTAGTACTTTTAACTACACTCAGGGTTTAGCAGTATGCTTGTGATTCTTGTTTTTTGGGGTTTGTTATTGCATGATATTGCTCGCAGTCATATTAATGTTGCCATGGGCTTGAGGAGTGCGGACTTCCACCTGCAACTTTTTGGTCTCTACAGCTCGGATGAAGTCTAAGGTTCACATGTCACATGTTGCAAAGCACAGCAAGGGCCATGTCTGGACTGATGAATTCCCTGACTGTACCTGAGTCCAATCATGTTGCATATCGTTCCTTTCAGGGCTCTCGGCCTTGAGGGTGACATTTCCGGCCGGCTCTTTTCGATAATCCGCAGCTCGTGGCAGGGCGTGTCAACCATCGCTTGGTCTTTGGTGACTTGCCTGCAGAAGGGTTTTCTGAAGCGACCTCCACGTAGGCTCGGCCTTAATCGTGGCCGCTCGCGATGCACTGACTGCCTGTTGTCTCATTCTACTCTGCAAGGCTGCTACCCCTTTGCCACGACTACCAATAACAGCACGAGCACCAGCACTAGCTTCGCCCCCACTACTGCCAACTGCTAGAACTTATACTGCTGCTGTTGCCAATGCCGCTGGTGCTACAAGTAGAGCAGTCACCACTAAGGTCGCCAGTTCGGAGCTGCTTTCTGAACCATGTCGGTCCTTTGCTTTACGCTCGTCCAGAACCCTTTGTGTCGTCTAACCTATTGCATGCAGAGTACTATAGATGGAGCTGCAGTTACTGTCCCATGCTGATAGAAATAACCTATTGCATGCAGAGTACTATAGATGGAGCTGCAGTTACTGTCCCATGCTGATAGAAATGAGGCCACCCTGGACATGGTCACCAGCCTTGACACTTACAACTTCTTCAACCTGGCTGCCCAAGTTGCAGCCTGGCTGACGTCTGACCGATGAAAGGCTTAGCTGGTGGTGGTCTTCATATTGGTTGAAGTCGTGGTTGCTGCACGTGCAGATGCTGCTGTTTTTTTGTTGCTGTTGCTGGGTGGTTGTTGGCAGTGGTGGTTCTGGTCGTGGTAATGGTGGTGTTTTCAACCTTGAGTCGGCTGAGTCTCCAAGCCCATAGTCTACAACCCTATCTGGTAACGAGGACCAGTTCTTACTTTTTGCCTTGCCCTCTGCAGCTCCATGTGCTCCGCTGCCGAAACCAAGGATCCTGAACTGTAAACTGCAGAAGTTTAAGATCCAGGACTTTGATCCTGGGAACCCAGTGATCATGAGCATCGGACCCAAAGAAAGATGAGTACTTGCATGGACATTCCGTTTTGGGGTGCTGCCCCGACACCCTGAACCCTGCGATGGAAAGCCGGCGAGTCTTGAGATTCACGGCACCGCTTTGGTGATGTAGTGATCTCAGCCTTTTCAATTCAATTCAACCTCCAAAAAATTGTTAGAAATGTGAGTTCTATGTTTCAGAAGACGTTAGAAAGGAGCTCTAGGACTCTAGCAAAAGTCATGGACGGATCTGAGAATCTGAACCGAATAGCGGAACCTCGCCAATGCGACAGATTGTTCCTGTTGTACTGAACCAAAGCCTAGTTGGTTCAGCACTGTGGGCTTCGGCTTCGGCTTTTGCTCGAGGCAGCTGCGAACATCCGGGCATACCCTCCGCAGGTGCGAGGGCTAGGGCTTGCAGCTCATATGGGTCGTTTAGCGGAGTTCATCTTGTACAGGGCATAGGTGTGCAGGATTTTTCATATGGGATGATTTCGCTTGTTGAAAGGGAGAGTTTAGGATCAAAGAAGCATACAGAGCTCATGAGCTTTGAAAGGGTTCCGCGGTTTTTGTAAAGTGGAGCCTCGAAGACAGGTTTGCCTAAGTTTTGCAAGCCCTGACTTACTGAAGGTTTAGACTCTTGCAAGTGGGAAAGCCACTTCCCACTCTCACACGAAGGGCCGAACCCGACCTGCGACCTTGGCACCGCATAGCCCAAGTTTAAGCGTCGAGAGGCCATAGCCAACTGCTGCTGGGCATTCAACCGCTTGGGTCGCAAGGAAGCCGTGTTGCCGGCATTCTTTAATTGTAACATACGGACTGGATGATTTGCGAACAGCTCAGAATGCATTCATGCCGTTGCAAAGACATAGGGGAATTGCTTTTTTTGATCTTTTTTGACAATGGTAACATTGAATTAGAGCATAAGTGTACACTGCCACGAAAGATTTCGCAGTACAGCGTCATGTCGTGTGTAGTGCTCAATTTGTCTGCTTCGCGTTCCGAATACGACGGCCACGGCGAGCGGAGACGGAGCTGTGGCGATGACGCTGGCGACGGAAAAGAATAGAACAGAGGAAGAGGAGGTCATCAGGGAATTAGTGCAGACAGCACTTTGCGACTGCCGCTGGTTTCCTCAGTCGGCTTGCAGAGAGCATCCGCTGTTCGTGCCAGCTTCGGGCCACTTTTCGTTGTACCCTCCAGGCGCAGTCGGCGCCTCCCGTTTCCCTCGGTATTTACGGTGTTTCCTTGGGTCACATGCCGAATACACAGGTGGGCCCGGTGTTTTCGGTACTTGCTAAAACTCAGATTGTGGACATCCCGTTTCCCTCGGTACTTACGGTGTTTCCTTCGGGTCGCAGGCCTGATGCACCGGTGGGCACAGTGTTTTCGACTCAGTGTTTTCGACTGGGGGGGGAGTGGGGGTGGGGGGGGGATAATAACGTTCTTTGTTTCACGTTTTTTCATTGTTTGAGGATATACTTACTACTCCGTGGTCATGTCGGTGTTGTCATGGATGCAGGCTGCTGCATGGTGTTGCATGATGCTTGCATGCTGCTGGATGCTACTTGCAGGGTCTTGCCTGCAGGTTGCTACACATGGTCATGCTTGCATGCTCGGCAGCTCCGGAGCCCAACGCCTGAAGCCCTAAATCACCCAAGCTTGTCTTTAGCTTTATTGACAAACGGGAGCCGAGAGTTCCCGGCGTGCATGCGATGAGTCCATGGTTGGCCGTCGCCGTGGCATCTGTCCTGGTTCTACGCCTGGCAGGAGTGGCACTTCCAAACGAGCTGCGACGATTCAGCGAATTCCAATATTGCGACCTTGAAGACCGTTTGAATGCCGCTTGGTTGCATTCCTTCAGAATTTGTCTCCCATTGGAGGCGCAACTGTCTTTCCTTTCTGCGTGTGCGCAGGTGCTCTGTCAATTTCCGGACTCCACGGTCCAGTTTACTTGGGCAACAGTTCTGGAAGACACCCGCCAGGGAGGATTGCCTTGGACATGGCTGATTCACTTTGGGCCTTCCCTTGCCCGTGCTGCCATGGTGTGTGTCACGTCCGGGGCACACCGCCTTCAGCTTCGACATGCCGCTTTGGCATGGACACCCTTTTGGCGAGCCTGTGCCGGAGGATAAGTTCCCAGCTTCGCCTGTTTTGTGCGTCTTTGCTTTTGCATCTCTGCGCGGGTGCCGCCTGATAGTATGCCTCACTTTGTTAACGACAAGACCTACAGTTTCGGCGAAGGCACACACAGGAGCTGGACTGAGGTACCTGGTGGCAATGATTTAGTTGCTGTAGTTCACCAATTTTTCCCCCTCGGGTTCCGCTGCTTTGGAAACTTCTTGTTTGCTTTTAGAGTGTAGCATTCCTGATGATAACACATCACGGCTTCAGCGAAAACCCAATCAGGGCATTCGTTTCGTGCTGGCATTTGCTGAAATGAAAGATCAGAAAGAAGTTCTTCCGGCGAACGAGCTTGTGGAGGCGAGCTCTCGGTAAAGATGGGTCTCTTAAATTCTGCACTGTACCCACACGCATGACGGTGATCCTAAAGACCCTAGACCCTCAACATCCTGCAGGCCGATGCAAGGGCTTTTTCGCATTTGACCAAGAGTCGCGCCAGCGTTCCGCCAAGAAGAAGTATGCAAAGAAGCCCAAAACCTCCAAGCCAAAGCAGTCTCAGCATAGAAGGGTGCTGGTCATGTCCGGCAGGTTGCAAAAAAAAACAGTTGTCATGCCTCTGCGACCCAAAGTACAGCAGCGTGGCGTGCCGGGAGGCTCGCTTCAAACAAAGAACTTGTAGGGAGCAACGCGTGTCCGCTTCTCCAATTGCTGTTCTCCCTGCAGGAACAGAGTCATTCACGGAGATTTACCCCTATGATGACAGAGCACACGGCTGCCGACAGCGTTGTTGCGTGCTCCGACAGCGGAACTGGACTGACTTCTGCGTGGACGGCTCCTGGGTTTCCCTCAAACCCTCAAATTTAAACCCTACTCCATACTCTCTGTGCCTGCTAGGCAGTTTTTAAAATCTGACAGTTCGCCAGGAAATGGGCGTTCCTGCGGCCCAAGCCCGACATGGGCTTGACGAAATGACGCCAACAGTCTCTTTCCCTGTGCGGCTTCATGTCTAAACAGGCTCGCACTCTCAAGAAAGCCGCAGCTTCAAAGAAGCCGGCGGCGTGGTTATCTTCAAAGAAGAGAAATGTTCGTCTTGTGGGAGGAGACAATCAATGCGGGAGTCAGATTTCTGTCGGCAAGAACCAGCTACGTAATTAGGCTGGATGCTCTGGGCAGAATGGCACCGCGCAATGCGCACGCGACTCTTCTCTCTGCTCGTCGCTTGTTGCGGAAGCCTGGATTGAAGACACTCTTCGAGGCTTTGCGTCTTTATCGTACAGGGAGGGCTGGACTTCTGGGATGCGATCCGTCGCACAACTGCGATTTGACGCATGATGGAAAGTGGCTGTTTTGAAAGAGCGACGCGTGGAAGGCGCAGCGAATTTGGAGAAAAAATTGCAACTTTTGCACGCCGTCGGGGTGTGGTGCAAACCACGATTCACTCGGCAGGGATGAGGTGCAGTTGGCGCGGGCGCCCATTGCGTCTGGCGCGTTGTAGCTTCAGAGTTCGGAGGCTTGCTTTGATGATGCAAAGTCAGGAAGGCTTCTGCGATTGTGTAATTTACCTGTCACGGGAAATTTACGATTTCATCTGGCTTGGGTCTATCGACCTGCCGGCTACCCGTCGCACAGCAAACACAATGGCAGCTGGCCCGGAACCAACTCTTTGGTTCCAGCCCAGCATGTGCCTGCTTTGGTGTCTTTGGGATGCAAGCGCTGTTGTGCTGTGCTGTGCGGTGCTTTGGGGGGGCTGTGTTGTGCTGGTGTGTTGCTGTTCTGTCCTGTGCTGTACTGTGCTGGGTCGGACTCGTTTTGGTTGTGTTGTCTTTTACGGGCCTGGGAGGTGATTGCAGTTACCCAGTTTACGGGTTCACCTTTGCCTCTTAGTTTGTTCTTTGCATTTATTGGGTGTTATCATTGTCATTGTTACTGTTGGTGTTCTTGTTAGTGTTCTTGTTGCTGTTCTTGTCATTGCTCTTGTTCTTGCTTTTGCTCTTGTTCTGGTTATCGTTGTCGTTCTTGTATTGTTCCTCTTCTTAATCAGGTATTGTTATTGTGTTCGCTCTCATTGTTGTTACGGGGCTGAATCTTTGCTGTTACCCTTGTTGATGGCGCATCATCATCATATTTGAATTGATTAGTGCTGCTCTACTTTTCTGTTGGTCGGGTGTTTCTCGAGTTTGCTGTTACTGAATCTGTTGCCGGAAGATGCAACTGCTTGCTGCTTTCCTAGGCCCATTGCCAGTAGAAGAATATCTGCAAAGCATTTCTGTCGACATATCGCTCTTGATCATTGTCAGCCGCCACCGCCAGCATTCGTCATCATTTTTAACATCATCGTCATCATCATGATCATGATCATGATCATGTATCTTCATCAAGATGAACAGCATCGTCATCACTATGAGTCACTATGACCACAACCGGCCTCCCATGTCACCATCCAAATCATCACCATCCTCATCGCCAGCATCATCGGCAGGATCATCGGCAGGACAAGCAGTCGTCGTCATCACAACCATGTCATTCTCGCATCCTTATCGTCTCCATCCGGAGCAGAAGCAACAGCAGCAGCAGCATCGTCCTCATGTTGATAGCGCCTCCAGCGACATTGTCATCACTATCAGCATGATCAGGGTCGTCACATTTCCAACAACACCATGAACGCCATCCCTCCTCACCAACTGTGGCCGCCGTTGTCATCATGTTTCCATGCCTAAGTTCATCCGCCTCGCTGCCTTGATGCTAGTACGTAGTGGTGAGTGCTTATTTCTGGCGTTATTAGTGAACGTTGTTCTTGGTGAGGTAGCGGTAATTATGTTGCGTAGTAGCTGGATTTTTCTGAGAATAGCAAGAACATGCCTCCAGGAATGCATCCTCTACATGTGGAGGGAATGCTAGACTGGATCACTCGAAGAGGGTTTTGACCAATTCTAATCATTGATGCAGTTCTGACAGTTATGATTCTGTTTGCACGATAGCCTTATGACGGGAAGAGCTGCAAAAAGGAACCGTGCTTTTTAGTGTCTAGCAGGTGCCACTTCGGCAGCGGTTGCGGGAGTGGTGGTGATTGATGAAACTGTAGATTTCATTTGTTCTGTTTGAGGTAGATGGTAATAATGTTTGTGACATTGGTGGCCGTGGTAGCAAAAAGCAGCAGTTCTTGTCGTCGTAATCGTAGTGCTCATGTTTGCCAGGTTCTGTCACGCTTCGGCAAAGCCGCGGCAGAAGAGGCCATGAGGAGGATCGACGAGTTTTCTTGGCAGGACCTGCAGGGCTCGGCTCAGCATTGAAGAAAGGCACTTTCATGGAAAAACACCTCACGTAGTAGTCTGGGCTGGTGCACTTTGTTTTGGATGTTGGGTTCGGATTAACTGCCCAAGAACTTGCTGGCAAGCGTCACAAGTTTCGGTGTTTTGTAGGGGTGACCCGGGTCGTTGGTTGAATTGAATGAATGATACACCCGGGAATCTCGTAATTGTTTCTGCCCCGTATGCGATTCCAGAGCGTGGGTGTGAACTGATTCATCGGATTGCATTGACAGCACTGATCATCTTATTCTCCTATGTACTACTACACCGTTTGTAGCGGCATACATCTTAGAAGGGGGCATGGTGGCTTCGGAGGGCATCTTGCCTTGATCCGGCGCAGAAAATAAGCAGAAAAGGCTCGGTTCTGAAGTCCAGGTTTTGCGTTTGAGGGTCTGCAGGCTTTAGAGCTCTCGCCACTTTGCGATGCTGCAAGGACTGTTCTGGCATTGTCAGTGCGCTCATGAACACCTCGCCCCACAGCAGCATGGAGGCTTGCATGCAAGATTTGATAGCTCACGCAATCCGGATGTGCATCCGACAAATTCTCGTGTAGGGCCATGTAAAGCAGAGCCAAGCATTTGTGTCTAATGCGTTTTCTGGACATCTCGTTGTTGATCCGACTTCCTCGTTAATGCATAATGTTTGCTCCCTGAAATGCACACATGTGTCCTTTCCCAAAACCGTCTCGGACTCCCTGCCACCGAAATGAGCATGACGAACAGAGTTGCGCTTTCAAACGCGTCCGCCAGCATGCAGTAAGTACAGCTTTTACGGTTCTGATCCATGTCATACTGCTTGCCGTGACGAAACATGGACAGGTGCAGACACTTGCACGAGAGGTGGTGATCCGAGCAAGCACGCGCCCTCAGGAAAAGTCTGAGCGGGCTGTCATCAGCATGATCGCGCGATAGCGCACCTAGTCGAGCCACGGCAATCGAAACTCTTGGATGCTTTGAGGTTTCCCTTCCCGTCTCCTGAGTCTCGCCACTGAGGCGGACGATGCACGGAAATCGGCACACAGGCGCTGCCGCCAGGCTGCACCTGTGAACGTCGAGGTGTCCCTGTGGTTGTAGTGTTGCGACGAAGTGGATGCTTTTCCATTTTTCCAGCAACACCTGAACATTCGTGTCGAACTTGGGTGTGGATGGGGGCACGCAAACACTAGCTACGCGGCTGGCCTGCCGCCTTTGTGCCCGTACACATCAGGAACTGAACTCTGGATTGTGATTTCAACTATTCTCGTGTGCCGGGCCTAATTTCCAGCAGGGCCAAAATTCCGGAAAAACTTTTGAAATCCTTGGAACCGGGATCCCTGTCCGAAAACCCTCAACTCAAGTTGAACATCAGGTCTGCAATCCAAAGCGTCGTTTTTCGACAAGCAAGTCTCGAACCCGCGGCCCGAATAGTCGAAACCCGAAATGCAGCTTTAGCTCTCAAATTCAAACCATAGCCTGGGCACGGATGCTCGGTCCCAAGGAATGCACTGGTAGCACTCACGCTGTCATCTTTCGGCCACGCATGCAAGGCCACAAAAGGACATGAGCCACAGAACATCAAGCATCATAAGCAGCAAAGCCCGATGCAAATGCACGACCGAGGGCAAAAACAGGCCATTCCTGGCGTGAAACCCCAATAAACAACAATCGGACCAGAAGCGGCAACAAAATGATGCAGTCAGACTGAACACAACGACAGATCCGAAGAAAGAAGTATGGACACCAAAGCGCTGAAAAAGACTGGTCCGGGCTGCAGGTCAGCCACCTGGCTGAAACTAGAACCTACACATGCTCATGCCATGTAATATCTGCCTCGCTGTCGTTGATGCCGAGTTTTGATCTTGTAGGTGATCGAGCGTGCCTTATTCCGCGCATTGAGTCTTCGGTCTCCGAGGTTGAACATTGCTTTGTCTGCAGTGCGGCTGAAGCTCGACTTGGAGGCACACGCAGTGGAGGCTGTTGGATGTTCCCGTCTCTCATGGGGTTCTGTTGCCTGAGCACTTAGAGGCCTCACGGATGCAAGTGCTGAGTATTGCCGTCATGCTTTTCTTCTCTGTTCTGTCTCAGTGTGGGGCGCAGCATGCCAAAAACCGTATCACAACCATGCAAACAAGTCACTGATGATTCCCTATACTTACTGACGGCCGCTGCCGGACGCCTGGCTCGCCTACGGCGGTAGGTGCCGTATGAGGAAATGCGGGGCAGGGACGAGGAGAGCCGCCTTGGAGAAGGTTCCGGATGCCCGTGACCCTCCAGCAGCTCGTACACTTCGTACAAAATCATCTACACGACTTCGAATGGGTTCCGAAAACGCGTTTGCAGAGGAGCGTATACACCCGAGCATGTCCAGCTTCAATGCCAGAGTCGGGCAGGGAAGGATGTTTTTGGCTTTGCTCAGGCTTTCCCGGCCGGGGCCAGACATAACAGGCGAACCAGCCGCGCCAAGAGCCGGACTGAAAGGATGTGCGACGAACGAACTCTGCGAGCGGGGGTGGAAACGACGGTTGCCTGTCTCTGTTAGGGCCTGTTAACTTTGTGGGCATGCAAGGAATATCCACAGGCTCACAAGCAAGTGGCACATAAGCAAGATTGGCATGATCGGGGCACTTCTTTTCACAAGGCCCGCATTTTTTCGAAACCAGGTGCCCCGTGCAAGATCAGCGCTGTAGCCTGTGCATCGCTGCCCCACAGGTCATGACGCCCTTGGCACATGGTATTGGCCAAGCCTTCGCCGGCCGCATGCACAGCCGCGCCCTCAGAATCCTGTACAAGACCTGTATTGGAATGTTTCAGGCATGGACAGCTCCGAATGAATGGCTCTGCCTCCTTTACTGCGAAGAAGGGAGGTTTCGTTCAGACAAGTCCTGAGCTCGAGCTTGTCACTTGTTGACTGGTGAGGGGATAGGGAGCTCCGGGTTTCTTGATCGACATCCCGAGCCCATGATGTGAAATCCAGTTCTAGTCTGCCTTCGATCTCTGAGGCCTGAATGAAATCGACTTCAGGCAGTGGGAGGAAGTGCAGCGCTACTGCGGCATTGCAGGCGCTCGTGCTTTGTCACAGCTTCTCTGCCTAACTTCTCCGGATGCTCACAGGAAGCGTAGGACAAGTCCAGAAGATGTGGTAAGGGTATGTGCCAGCTGCCAGAGAATCCTCAGATCCTAAGAGGTGAAGGGCCTCTCAAACTCCTAAAGTAAAGATTTGGGAGTTTCGGAAAATAGTGGACCCTAATATAGTACCCTAAATAGTAGCATCTTTATTATATATAAGCACCCCAAAATAAGGTACCCCGAATTTTCGGAAACCCTAAACCCTTATAGAGCCCTTTAAAGGAACCCAAATAGCAACCCTTTAAAGGAAACCTTAGGAAACCCCCCTAATTTTCGGAAACTCCCAATTTCTGCTTCTGAAGCGGAAACCCCTTGCCAGGCCCAGACTTTCCAAAAGCTGCTCGCGAGTCCAAGGGCGGCCGGGGTCGGCGTGGAAGATGACGAAAACCCTGGTTTAACATAGGGGCTTAAATAATGACAAATACTCTCTTGGGGGTTCCTTATTATAATTATAGTATAATGGGCCCTGTGGTAGTGCCAGCATATGTTCAACCTACGGTCAACGTACGATTTCGTGCATGAATCCAACCATACCAGCATGCACATATATATGCGTACATGCATGCATACATTCATACGTGCATGCATGCATACGTACATACAAACATACAGGTTTAGCCTTTGTATGTATATCTGTATATAATACAGACGCAGCAAATGCTTGCGTACGACTGCAGCTGCTGCTGTTGTTGCTGTTGCCGTTAGTGTTAGCGTTATGGTGTTACATGAAATTGTTGCTGCTGCTGCTGTCGTCGTTGTGATTATTGTGGTTTCTGTCACCGCTGGTGTGTCTGTTCCTGTTGCCGTTGTTGTCTTCGTTTTCTTCTTCACCGTCGTTGTTCTTGTTGCTGACGCTGTTGTATCAGTCAGAACCCTCCTTTGCGTTCTATCGTTATGTTGCTTGTGATTTTGGCGTACAAGTTGCATGTACTCTATGGAACTCACGGACATGAAGCCAGAGTTTGGGGTCTGAGGGCAAGAATTCAGGGTGCGTGGCTTAGATGGGCCTGTGAGGTTGCTCAGGGATTGCAGATTTGATGTAGATGTCACAGCAAACTGGTGGTATCAGAGTGACAAAAGAGGGAGAGCGGAAAAGTTTTAAGGGCCACAGGAACTGGTCGCTGGGGACCGGGGCGAGGCATATGCAGGGTGGTGTGAGTCGGAAGTCTGCGTTTTCTTCCGCAACACTTTCACTGTCCCGGGTAGCAAAAAGGTTCGCTCGAAGCATGGATACTTGGTCATCGAAGCACCATTCATGTCCAGTGTCGAGGGTTGCCATTGCTTGTAGGTTTCAAGATGCCTTGCGGATAGAGACAGCTTGAGACAACCACGACTCGAAGTAGTGAGAAACGGGCCGGTAGGATGCTGGGTTTGCCTGGGGCACCATCGCATATCTCATCGCCACAATCCCGACGGCCGGTCTTTGCTTGAATCTGCTGGGGCATGCTGATGCGCAGGGACTCCAGCAGGCATGTAGGCAATTTCCAGACATATATGGGAATCAGCAATGGAACCCTGTATAGACCTAAGAAGGAACCCTATTCTGTCATAAACAAGCGAGGGTGCACACACAGAAGTATATCATCGTGTGTGCGCATATGACTGACTGACTGACTGACTGAATGAATGAAATGAATGAACGTACATATATATATACACATACATATCATATGCATGCATGCATGCATGCATGCATGGATGTATGTATGTATGTATGTATGTACGTATGTATGTTTTATACTCTCTCTCTATATTATATATATATATTACGTATGTATGTATATATCCATACACGTAGTTGTATACATAGGTTCTCCCGGACAAGATCTTGTGCAAAAGCTTCTTCATAGGGCTCCTGGGCTACGGGATGACCCTGCGCTGGTCAAATACAGCAAAGCGGGGCGGAGGCTTGAGCAACGTGCCTGAAAGCGCGCTTTATTTTCGACCTTAGCCGAGCCTTAGTCCGCGCTGTCATTCGCCAAATCATCTCAAACTCTGTCTCGAGCGGGCAGGCCAGAACTTGCATAAGGTTGGCAATCATATGTCTGTTTTGGCTCGCATCCGCTCGAATGAGTCAGACATCCCAGTTTATCTCGAAGTACTGGTGCGATGTTGCCAGGACATGCAGGCTAGACAATCGCACCTTGCATGCATCAAATTCAGATTTCCGTAGTATGCGCAACACAAGCGGCACCCGTGTGTGCAGGGCAGTTGGGGGCACCGGGTCTATTCCATGCATTGGTGATGGAGTGCTTTGCTGCAGCCCTTCGTCGTTTGGCCCGCCCGTGCCTTGAATGACCGCGCCGCCTTGTGAGGAAGTTATGGTGACCGCAGAGACAACGGCGAACGGGTAAGACTATCCATCCTTAAAATCGTGAGCTGCTGATGCGTGTAGATCGCCAGGTACGTAGCGGCAGTAGTCTGACCTGCTTTATCTTCTCGGTCCTACCTAGCTCTTTGTATTTTTCAAGCTATGCTGCTAAATTCTCCCACCGACGAGCAACCATCTGCCATCAGGATTTGCCGGTCCCATTGCTTCCTAATGCTGTGCACGAGTGCCGCACCGATGCATGTTATGCAATGCAAGCTGTATCTGCCAATCCTGCAGTGCTGTGGACAACGGGGGCAATACTTGTCTACAACACGGCAGCGAGGCACCTAGCAACATAGAGCAACTATGGCGCAGATGCATGCTGAATTGTAGACGGCATTGCCGTCAGACTCGTGCACGTTCGGCCCTCAGCTTGAGGCATTCTGGGCGTCACACGTTATTGAGCTAGGCTAGGCCAAGGGCATTGTTCACGTTGTTGGGTTCGGGGTCTGCTGAAACCCCTGATCCCTGATGGCCTGCATGCACGTTTCCACAAGATTGCTTGCACAGTAGTTTGTGTGTTCAGACCTTGCGTCAGGAGCAAGGTATGGAGTTCGCAAGCCCCGCCAGTTTTGCTGATGTAGCTGCACTCACTGTTCAGGGAGGGTTTGTAGGCTGGGATGTCGGGGAGGGGAACAGGTGCCAGCGTCGAGACATGTCAGAAGACTATAAAGCGTTGCTAGAGAGGCAGAGAGCTAATCCGCCCTACCAGGATTCCATGTATCCAGCATAATACCTCATCGAGAGGGCGATGCGCCCAGCTTCCTCTGCAGCTTGCACACCTGAGACTGGGGTTGTGCGGACCGTTGGTCGATTTTTCCAGCTCGAGCGTTTGCTCTTGACTGTGGCTTTGGAGCCTCAGCCGAGTGCCACGAGGCCAGGGAACGGTACCGCTAGGGATAAGCCAAGCTCCGAAATCAAGAAGCCCCTTTTAAGCGCAGCCTTTGGGCAGAGCTGGGAACCGAGTGGAATTCAATAGGCAGCTTCCGCTGGCTGCTTCTTTCAGACAAGTTCCGTTGCGCTTATTTGCCATTTCTAAGCGCTTGGAGAGAGACAGCTTTGAAACATATTCAGACACAGCTGTGCAACAGAACTTGCCCGGCCTGCGAGAATCAGAGCTTTAACAGCTAAACGCTTCTTTGTTGCAGGCCTGTCAAATGCATCATGGCCTGCAGCCAAACGTGCTAAACTTCGCCGACATATAGCTTCTCACTCGATCTTCGCATCATACCATCCCGTCGACCTTGTGTGGATGGGCGAAAATTGATGAGCTCCGCTGTTGCTGTGAACTTCCCACCTTGGCACTGTTCGGAGTAAAGAGGCGGCTCTTCTTCCCGGCCTATCCTTCGGAAGGGACTGCTCCCATTTCAGGGTGACCCAGGAGCTGACCTTGTGAAGGCAGGCTCACAAAGTTTGCTAGGTGTTTCCTGTGTCGCCTGGGTGTGTGGCAATTCACGACGTGCGATCTGGCTGACGGCTGACATGTTGCGGCTCGGCTATGCTGGAACACCATTAGCTTCCCAGCGCAGTGGACGCAACTATCATCAGCGCAAGCCTCCCACGAGAGTCAAATGAAAGGCAAACCATTCCATGCCAACTCAGTGCCACTGCATCAAATGCGTCCAAGACAAGAGAAGCCCTACCGGATGTCTGTGGGTCACACAACAGTCCACATTGGAGCCGGTGCCAGAGATCGGCGGCAGTGCAAGCACGTTGGCGGCGAAGCCCATGCGGCAGCAGCACAAAGCCACCAACTTTTTGCATCGGCTGAATCACGGGCGGTTACTTAACGAATGCCGAATGCCGGAGTGGAAGGGATTGGAAGGGTACTTGGCCCCGCCCCGTCAGCGAGGCCCAGCACCAACTGGCTCCCTGCTCGCTAGACTCTCCCCGGCTGCCTGCCACTGCCCTTTGGTTTGGCGCCATGCGCATAGACCGCCGATTGTAGGCGTAGTCGTGCGAGCGTGGATGCCGCTTTAGAGTTTTAGGCAGGCGAGAGGTGCACGAGCAAAAAAACAAGTTCTGCGGTTGCTGCTGCCCCCCGGCACAAGCGATAGCACTGGCCTATTTGGTGCGACACGTTGCCACCGCAGCCAACCTCCTGCGGGAACTGCACAGCGAAGGGTCATTGCAAGCCGTCCATTGCAATTGCGGTTCTGACACGGGCACATTGACATTTACACCGCCAGCTGTACGATGCTCCCGACTTGGGCAATCGTGAGCGGCGCAGGCCCGCCTCCGACTTCCCTAAACCGCCTCAGCGTGGCGACCGGGCCGTGGCCTTTCACACGTGCGCTGTTGCCTTCACAAGACTTCACAAGTGCCAGCTGCCAGATAGCACCAGCCTAAGCTGCACGAGCTAGTCTTCAACGTCATGCCAACACATAACCACGTAAGCATTCACAGGGCACCCTGCAGCTGGGGCAGTCCTCTCACAAACACTTTGCCCTTCTTAGACTCTAACACGCTGCGTGTGTGTGTATATATATATGTATGTATGTATGTATGTATATATATATATATATATATATATATCTGTGTGTGAGTGTGTGGGTGTGTGTGGGTGTGGGCCTGTGGGCCTGTGGGCCTGTGGGCCTGTGGGCCTGTGGGCCTGTGGGNGTGGGTGGGGCTTCGAGACCGTCCTTGTTGCGCGCTCATAGCTGGGAGCGCGCCTGGCCAGAAACCCACTCCGGGCGCAGGCCGCACGGTGGTAGGCCAGTCAACAACTGCCGCCAGCCGCCGAGCTCGGCGAGGGACTCCTGCCAGAGTTGCATGAGGTCTTGGCCGACTCGTGGCATGACCGGCAGTGGACCGCCAGCAGCAGCGCTCGAGACGCAGGTGTGAGGTCAGTAAGGTAGGACGCCGTCTAAGAGCTGGCTCTGCAGGTCCGCGAATGCAGCATGCTGTGCCAAGGCATAGAACGCGGGCATCAACTCCTTTGTCTGCTCGACGACGTGGTAGTCCACAACACACCACAACAAATGTGGGCTACGGAAGTGCCCGCACTTGCCTCAAAAGGATCGAAAAACTAGATATCTTGACGAGCACGCGGTCGCGACTTTGAATGGCCTGGTGTCGTTGCATCCAGACAGATCCTGTCTGCGCTTGTGCGAAGCGCGCGCACGAGCGCATACAAAACCTGCCCTTGTGTGTTTTTATGTTGCGACCACCGGCTCCAAGATCGAGCGAGCTGAAGTATTTCCTATTTCTGTATAAAAGCGCGGGCGTGTCGCCAACGCTGTGAAAACACCACCTACATCCTTTCTGCAAAAAATGGATGATGATACTCACGATGGATCGATGGGATTATCCGTGGTTGGCATTGGGGACATCGTGCGCAATGAAATTGATTTTTTTTTCACGCCTTTTTTTCACGCCTTTTTCCCGTCAGCAGCAGGGTCCCGCTCCTACCAAAAGCCAGCACGGTTCCGGGTCGGCGAGGTGCAAGACCTCATCCAGGGCCGGCGCATCGGCATGTGCCGGTCCCGGCAGGGTCCGGGCGCGTCCAAGCGCGATCAAGCGCGGTGTGACCGACGGCTTGCTGAACAGCTACGGAGAGCAGACTCCACCAACGGCGGGACCAGGCAGCTTTCGCAGGCGCTAGCACAGCCGGCGGGGCTCTGTGCGCGCGGAGGGCAACTAGGCGCTGGACCAGCTTCACTGCGCCCGCGTTCCACCGCCCACCCACTTCGCAGCCGAGCACGCAAAGCTCTTGCGCGCCACCTGTGGCGAGCTCAGGGTAGGTGGCTTGCTTGCGTCGGTAGGCGGTGCGCAGAACCGCTCCATCCTGCGCGGCCGCGCCGGGGTGGGGCTCGCCATCGCGCGTGAGAGGGCAGCAGAGCGCACCACCCAATGGTGTGGCGCCGTAAATGACGAGGTCCAGCGACTGGCACCCGTGGAACAAAAGCTGAACCACATTCACAATATCTTGGTTGAGCGCATTGACAAGATTGAAAGTATTGGGAGTGAAAAAGGCTTACGAATCGACAAGCTGGAACAGCTTGTGTTGCATGCTGAGGGCACACCTCGGTCGCACATGTCGGAACGCAGTGTTCAGCTGGAGGACCAGATCAACGACTTACAGCCACAAGTGGCCGCCTTGCGAACATCGGAATCAACCGCCCAGCAAGTTGGAGGTTTAGATGCATTGCCATCGCTGCAGCATGCCACGAGGTGCGCACATCGGGACATACATGAGGTCCCAAGCGTTCCAAGGGCTGCTGTTGCAAAGTTCCGATCTTCGGTAGACCGGGATACGGAAGTGGAATTGTTGAGAGGTGCCGAAATGCACGAGAGTGGCAAGCGAGTGCGGGCCACGCATGATCTACCGACGATGCAGCGCGTGCAGAAAATTTTCATTATCGGACTTCGATGGCAGCTCGGCGAGTTGGGAGTCATGCAAAGGGAGATGGAGTGGGACGATAAAGTTACCAGCCTCAATGCTGGAAGGTTGGGTAAGTGGTGAATGGACTCGGACGGAGATGTCCCTAGGACGACGTTCCCGCTGGCCCGGCAAACGTGTGCTTGCTTTCGCCGGACCCTTTGGAAACAATGTTTTGTTGCAACTTGTCATTGGCACGCTGGATCAATTGCTTCGACTCAACGCTGCTTTGTCCGGTGACCAGTCACAACACCAACTTCTGGCTGGAGATGCTGAGCCAGCTAGACCGAGCCTTGTCCTGCTGTGCTAAGCGCGGGACTTGCCCATCACGATGGGCCAAACGACTCCGTCACAGCCAACTGCCTTGTCTTAAAAAAACAAGGTCAAGGGCAACCTGATGCCCGAAGGCGGCCCATTTAAGGCGCAGGCAGTGAAACTAAATAAAAAAGATTTGGCGACTAAAATGCGTAGCTCACTGCATTGTAAGAAAACGAATGAAATCATGTGTTTGTCGTGTCCACCATTCCGAATCTACAGCAGCGGATTTCCGATTTCCCTGTTGTCGCCAACGGCAATACATAATGAGTGCATCTTCCCAGGTACTAGGTTGTCTTCCAGCATGACTTCTGTGAGGGTACCATTCCAAAACACGCTTCACCCATCGATCATATGGCAGGTTTGTAATATAAGTGGCTAACTTCCAGTAACTTGCCAGCGATTGCCCCCTCCAGGTGCGCATCGAGTTCTCAGAGCAGACGTTCCGAACTTCGTTGTTCCAAAGGTGACGAATCTCATGCCATGGCCCATCCCATGGAATGTTTCCGGGTGGACCTACCACTGCTCGAAGTAACCGCTTGTACTCAACATCCTGTTGTGCCCCGCAGCGAAACAAGCTACCGGTGAAATAACAGCATCAAAAAAACTTCAATCGTTTGGACAGAGACACTTTGCGGTCACGCAGAATCCAACCATTGGCATAAAAAGATTTCGAGGCTGCAGCCAGGTTGTGTGTGATATCTTCATGTTGTTGCTGGGATCCCCCAGCCGACAGCATGCACCCCAGCCATCTGTGAGAGGTACTGCGAGGTAAAATCTGGATTCGATGACCACTGCTTAAAATTAGATGCTGAGGTGGTTGGGCTTCCGTTGTCATGACCGCCGTGTTTTCAACGTTCAGAATTAAGCCAACTTCACCAAGAGCGGCAATAAGCAGGTCCAACGTGTGACGCGCTTCCTCTTCGGATTTTGTGCAAAGGAGGATGTCATCAGCGAATCGAAGGTCGAGAAGCTGTCGGAGGCCATCTCCCAAATCAAATCCTGCTGTCCCGACCAAATCCTTCCATGAACTCATTGCCCATTCCAACACCGAGCAAAATAAGCGCGGACTGAGAACGCAGCCTTGTCTCACGCCGGCATGGATTTTAAAAACGCGACTGCGGCCGTAATCACCTTGGACTTCACCCCGCTGTTCGTGGTAAAGACATTGGACATTGGAGAAGCCAAATCGCTGACCCTGAGGCCGGCCGTGTGCCAGTCGTCGCAGCAGCGGCCCAGGCTGCAGCTAAAGCTTCCGCACTCCTGCTTGGGACACGTCCCTCGGCAACGTCGCCCTTCCGCCTGACACGGCCGTCGAAGACGGCGATGGGGTTGACTACTTACGTGGCTGTCACCGCCGGGCTAGCCGAGCCTGCGACGAGCGCGCGCTCGAGACGCACTTTACTGACCTTTCGCCCGCGTCTCG
>BGNK01003477.1:0-17368 GCA_003297005.1 Symbiodinium sp. clade A Y106 | reverse complement strand
GACGCACGCTGGTTGCAGGCACCCGTCAACAGCCGCCTCCCAGCCCGCCCCGCTTAACCCGTAGTCTGCAGCAAGCACTGGGACCGGACCAAGTACGTGCTGTTGTAAAAAGGTGCGAGGAAAAAAATCAAATGATCGGAAACGCCGTGACTGCGCAATGCTTTCCACAAGGATCGCCACTCAACACGATCGAAAGCTTTAGACAAGTCCAAGCTGATTATCCAAATAGGAATACCACTCGCCAGAGTTTTGTCAATCAACAAATTCGCGTTGAGGAGATGTTCTTCAATCCGCCGATGTGCTCGGAATCCGTGTTGTTCTTCAGGTTGAGCTGCATCTAACAAATGCTCCATGCGCCCCAACATCATGTAGCAGAACGTTTTGTACAACAAGCGCACGTTGGCAATCGGACGAAAATCTCCCAGTAACATGGCCTTTGTCTTCTTGGCGATCATTCTGAACAACGTTTTTTTTGCCAAGTTGTCGGGCAAGAACCTGTTTCCATCGCCACGTTGAATAAGCGAAGTAAATGCTCCCGCAGCTCGTCAGGCGCGTTCTTTAACAACTCTGCGACCAAACCAAATTCATCATTACCTTTGTTTGTTTTCAATGATTGGATAGCACTGTCTAGCTCTGTCCGTGTCCATTTCGGTTCTGTGTTTGCAACAGGTTCGACTGGACATACCGAATGACCCTGAAACAACGATTCAAGCATGTATGCAAAATCGTCAACAGGAGGCTGTAGCGCACGATTGCGGGCAGAAGTGTTTCCCGAAAGACTTCTCAAAAGTTTCCATGTCGTAGGGCCTTGTAATGCGGCGTCGACCTTGGAGGATTTTCGCCTTTTGTAACGAGAGCGCCTGCAATGCATCGGAGGGGCGGAACTTACAGCAACGTTGCGTTGACGTGCCATGCGCAGTGCCCACCTTGCGCAATGCTGTTTCGACGTCGTCGAAGGTCATATTGTTGTGACATGATGAAATCAATGCGTGTTTGTACTGCGTAGCGTTCCCTCGACAAAAAAAACTTTCTGTTTATCGTAGCAACGCTAACGATGACAGGTTTGCAAAGCTTTTGGGAGAATTGCACCACTGTCCATGGGATGTGGTGCTATTGAGCGAGAGGCGTCGGAAGCTGCATTCATCATCGTAGCAAACAGTTGCCGCGGGTGTGGCTATTCTTCTGAACAAGTACGTTGGGTCCATATGGGTCTATGGTGTGATCCAAGCACGTGTGATCAATGACCGCATGATGTTTTTTTTTGCACGGACCTTTTTGCAAGCATCCGGGCGCGGTCCCAGTGCAGCAGACTACCCCACGACCAAACCCCTAACCATCCAGAGCACGCAAGCAAGCTCATCCCATGCGGGAGGTGGGCGGAGGTGTTGCGGACGAGTCAGCGAGGACGTCGCTCAGGAGAGGGGCCTCGCCATCAAGGTTGGCTGTGGGCGACACAAGGGTCGCGTCGCAGCATAAGGCTCCTCCCATAGGCGATGCTCCGTAGATCACCAAGTCAAGACGGCGTCTGTCGTCTGGCGCAACGCCAGGAGCAGTGGTGTTGGAGAGCCATTGCTGCGGGACTACCTGCACCCTGGCTCGGCCGGGATTGCGGTTAACCAGGCACCCAAGATTACGCACATACATACATACATACATACATATATATATATATATGGCAACAAGCCACATCTTCCCCTGGCTATGAGTTTAGAGGGTTGGGTAGCTGCATTTTCCGTCGAGTATGATATTGATTATGTTGCTTTCTATTGTGCTGTTTTCCATTGATTTCGAGTATTGATTTTTTCCCACACCTTTTTACTGGCGTCCCACACTAGGCGGTCCCAGTGCAGACCCAAGTCCAGGCCGACTGCGCGCTACAGTGTCTAGGGCATGCGGCTGGCAAGGGGCGGCTCAAGGCAGGAGTCTGCAAGGATGTCGCGCAGCAGCGGCGATTCTCCATCAACATTGGCAACGCCGCCAAGAGGCAAGGAGAGCAAAGGCCGCAATGCTGGGACCGCGGGAGGCAGGCGGCACGGCCCGGAGGCGAGCAAGAAGTTTGACTTGAGAGCCACGGGCTGGGACGAAAGCTCTAGCAGGGGCAGGGCTGGCGTGGCGACACAGCGAAACTCAGAAATGCAAAATTTCAGATTGTGTGTCGCTGAAGCCGCCATGATAACGAAGCTGCAGGAGCAAGCCCGCATTGCAGCAGACAGAAAGTTGCAGAGAACAACACTGGCGGGAGCAGTTTTGATCCAACATAACATGTCAATACGAGGANAGCAAGCCCGCATTGCAGCAGACAGAAAGTTGCAGAGAACAACACTGGCGGGAGCAGTTTTGATCCAACATAACATGTCAATACGAGGAGTTTTGTTCCAACATATGAACACATTGCCATACAAAGACTGCGACAGGTGAGAAGGTTTTGACCCAACAGACCAACTTTTCGCCAAACATAGACAGACAGACATGTTGCAGCACGCCTAGAGCAAGAATGCTAGAGAAGCACGCGCAACGTGGCCACGATACGACCAGCATCAGCAGCATCAGCCGACACGCCCAGACAACGTGGCCATGATACGACCAGCATCAGCCGACACGCCCAGGCCAGCATCAGCAGCATCAGAGGAGGCCTGTTTTTCCCTTGGACGTCTAAAAGGCCACTTACCCCAAAGGACCGAAATCTGGCCCAAAACAAGCCCCTTTGGCAACGGGGTTTTGCCCAGCTCCAGATGGGGGATAGCCGAAAAAACCCACGAATTTTGGCCCCCACCCCACTCCCCCAGCCAAACTAAACATTCACTTTCAAATCAGCTCAACAAGGGCNCCCCCCCTTGATAACCCCAAGCTCACTCTGTGAGGTAATGAACGAAGCTCCTTCACGAGAAGCTTTCGTGACAAAGGTGGCAGTTTCAGGGCTCCAGCGGCCGCCGAGCTCGAAAGCGAGGACGACTAGCTTGCATCGGGCAGAATGTCGGAGCTCAGGGTAGGTGCGCTCCTTGGCTTTGCGCGCGATTGCAAGTGCAGCGCCGGCAGTGCGGCCGGCAGCTCTGCGGGGGGCACGAGCAGAGGTCAAAGGGGACACAGGTGTAGTGTCGACTGCGAGTTGCGAGCCACCCTATTGATTTCAGGAGCACCAAATCAATATGATATAATTGAAAAAGCGCTGGAATCAATAAGACTAAAAAACCTTATTGATTACAATCAATAGGCGATTCCCAGGGGAGGCAATGCGCGCTCTCGGAATAAAGGGTCGCATGTGCGCAATGACGCTGCTGCCAGCCATGCGGCAAATCGCCTAAGCCCACATGTTTTGAACGAGGCGGGCGAGCACCCGCACCGCGAGCATGCCAGGAGGGACATTTTTGACAGTCTTAACAAGGATACTATTTTTTCTCTCGCC
This sequence comes from Symbiodinium sp. clade A Y106, assembly GCA_003297005.1. Taxonomy (NCBI): domain Eukaryota; class Dinophyceae; order Suessiales; family Symbiodiniaceae; genus Symbiodinium; species Symbiodinium sp. clade A. The sequence continues at coordinate 13,965 of BGNK01003477.1, read as the reverse complement.
CTCAAATACCTTTTTGCTGTTCACTCGGTCCTTGTGCTGGTTGTTCAAGTGCAGGGCCATGCTACGGAAGTGCAGAAAAATTGCATGTCAGGGCATGCGGCTGGCAAATGGGCCGATGGCCGACATTACGCGGAGAGGGAGCCGGAGGCGTCGCAACAGCAGCACCCGGAAGTGTGAAGGTGCCAAGGACAGTTCGGGAGAGGTAGTGGAAGAATGTGGAAGATGCGCGCTGCAAGGAAAAGGCTTGTCCTTGAACGACCATCTGTCGTGGTCAGAAGGTGAAACATGCTAATCTAATCTAATTTACATCAAGCATCCAAACAAGCAACGACAACTTGACGACAACCAAGCAAAGAACAAAGAAAATCAAACCGTGGTCATGTACATGACTTGGAAGGATTGTCTACTACGGCACTACGGCTCAGATCACATCTCACACGCGGCAAAGGGGCCTGCGTGCGAGTCCAGCAGGGCGGCGGCCGAGTGATCGAGATTCCGAAGGATGGAGCGGAAGCAAAAGTCGTCGACAGCCCTGGACGCTGGACGCTGCCAACCATGTGTGGTGTCGAGTTGGGGTTCTTCGTCCTCATCGGGCGGAGCCGGCGAAGCCCACAGCTGAGGCCAGGACGGATAGGCAAACCCGGACGCAATCAAAACGGCACGAGCGAGGAGGAGCAACTGTAGGACTTCTGGTGCAGGCGAACCCGCCTCAAGAGTGTCGACGAATGCGCGTGCAAAGGCGAGATCCCGAGAGGCTATGACAGGCAGATCGGCCCAGGAAGACCAAGAAGCGGCCGGTGCATGGCGTGCTGCACTGCGATATATTGCCTCCAAAACAACTACAGCACAGGACGCGTGGCTCCAAAGAGGCCGCTGGCGTGCAGGTTTCATCAACATAGTTCCCACAAATATAGTTTTTTGATGTTTTTTGAGCCTGCTGCTTGCGTGGCTTCGGGCCACGCAAACAGACCACCAATGTCGGCACCATGCACCAGCTCGAGTGGGAGTCGGCTCGAACCCCCTCAGGTGGCACATGGTATATAACACGTGATGCAGGGTCGTCGTCCGAGCAAAGCGAGGTGCAGGTCAAGCAAAAACGCCGTGCCACAGGCTGCGCTTTCGCAGTCTTCCTACGGTGCCATCACCGTTTTCCGGCGTCTTGCTGCTCCGCCGGCTCCGCCTGCCGCTGATGGTCGCTCCGCGCACGTGCGCGTGTCGGGAACGTGTTGACCACCAGGCGACCCTCTCGAGCACGTTCGCCTGGCTGACATGAACATCGATGCTCTGGTCTCCGATGGCGGCCGCATCGACGTTGTCGCGAGCGAGCTGTCCCTGTGACATGGCACGCAGCAAACTGTCAACGCCACCATCGTCAACCCCGTCATGCGAGCGGGTGGTGCCCAGCCTGGCGCAAACGTGCACCCGCGTCAACCACTCGACGCAAACGCCATCAAACCTACCCCGAGCTCGTGCGCGCTCGTCGCTGCCGCTTGGCGGCCCTCGGCATTGTTGTCGTATATAGGCGGGTTTGGCACAGAGGCTGCCGCTGGCTCCGGATGCTTGCCGGGAGCCGTGCCTCGTACGCGAAGGTCTGTGCAATGTCTTCGGGTTACACCGTTAAAAGATGTTCTAAGCAGACGCCGCGCATTCGGTAAGTCAGAAAAGTCAGTGCAAATAAAGACAAACCCCATAGGACGCAAGGGTCAACATAAGCGACGGAAAACCGACTGAAGTCGTGCATGTTGTGTGAATCACCAAGTAGACGCCGTGGTTAATGGGGGCCACTTAGAACAACAACCACATGGAAATCACGGCCATCACCAAGTGGACGCTGCGCATGAGACTCGGCAAGGCAGTCAACTTGTGCATCTGAAAAGATGCCAGGAACTGGGAACAAGTTGGCATACTGGATGCTCTGCAGGCAGCGGTGAAAGGCCGAACCAACCCTTCCTGAAGCTGCTAGACTAGACCGCCTTCGGTAACACCCTTGAACGCACAGGCCAATGGGAAGCAATCGGCCCCCCAAACATCATCAAACTTGTTGCTGCCCCCTCTAAACGCTAGCAATCCACGCCTTTGGCCAGGTCGTGTGTCCAAGTCCCTTTCCCCAAGTGAATTGAATTTGCTCCGTTCTATTCCGTTCAGCAAGTAGGGCGGGCCGCCGCCAAAGTGGTTGCAAAACACATATTCCAAAAAGCATATTCGTCAGCTTCGCAAGAAGACGTCGTCGCAGAAGGTGTTACAAAACACATAGGACACGCAAGCGATGTGTCCGTTCCGCAACAGGTTACAAGACACATTAATTCCAGACTCCAGACAGCCTATTGTCAGTTCCGCAAGTACACGCCGTCGCCGAAAGTGTTACAAAGCCCTTAGCACTCTTAGCACAGGTGCACGATTTTCCAGTCAACAGGTGCGCGGAAAAAAAAAGTGGCTGCGGGCGAAGTGGTTACAAAACACATACTCCAGATAGCCTTTTCGTCACAGTTCCGCAAGTAGACGCCAAAGCAGAAGTTGTCCCAAAGCACATAGCACAAGCAGGTGATTTGTAAGTATAAATGCTGTTGTCAAAGTGGATACAAAATACAAAACACATATATTCCAGACAGCCTGTTCGTCGGTTCCGCAAGTAGACACCGCAATGGGCGGAGCCCTTGAACGCAGTCAGTCGGCAGTCACATATTTTCATGGTCGGGGCATGGAGTCGGTTCGAGTTTTAGCTACGGAAGGAAAGATGCACATATCGAGCCTGAGTCTCAAAAGCGCAACAACGAGATCAGAATAGTAGACCCGCGAATTCACAAGCAAGCACGGCAGACACCATATCATAGCAGTCATATAACACGTCCAAACCAGCCATTACGCATGTAGACGCTCCAGTTCACGAGCACCCGCGAGAAACACACAAACATCGTTAGCATCAGAATACATCACGACAATGCATTCCGCACGTTACGCTTCCGCAAGGTGACAAGGTGACGCTGCACAAAGAAGCATGCAAGATGCTTTCACAGGAATGGACGGTTTGACAATACGTTTCGACGCTGCACAAGCAAACGTGCAACATGTTACCACAGTGGTGGATTGTATGGCTTGACAGGTGACGCTGCGCAAGCAGCACATGGTGCCATACAAACCCCATAGACAGCCAGGATTCGTATCCAGGAAAACTTGCGCATACTTGCGCAGTACATCATTCGAAGCCATTCCCTGTTCAACATTCTCAACTGACCACGAATCCCCAACTAGACGCCAGCCATTCCCCATGTAGACGCTCGATTTCGCAAGCACCATCTGGAGGCACAAGTGGCATCACAACATATCCAAACTCAAGGAAAGACTGCACACCAGACGCATATATCAGGGGCATCAGCACATCACAGCTCGAATTTCCAAGCACTCGCTCAAAACAAACCTCAGCGGCATCGCATGAAAGCCAACCGTTCGCAATGCATACGCTCGATTTCGCAAGCTGAGCAAAACTCCCACTTGTGGCGTGGAATCTATGAAAGCTGATGCAACTAAAGGCTGCCCTGTAAAATGCTTCCCCGCTCTTATTTGCTGCGCCACAAGAACAAGCAGTCCACTTTCCGGAGCCTCTGTGTATCGAAACCCCTAATGGACGCCAGTCGCACTGACTTTCGCTAACTAATCCCCATGTAGACGCTTGATTTTTATGGAATGCATCGACTTCCCCTGGCAACAGTATTTGCCATGTGAGCGGCAATTCTTGCAGCAGTGGCCCGCTTGTCGGTTCTGCTAGCGTGCCATGCCCCAGTGACGTCTAGGAGTGTGGCAGCTAGGGTGCTCTGCAAATCCACGCTCGACAAGCCCCACCAGCGCACAGCCAACCCTGCTTGGGGGCACCGCAGGACCGCGCCAAGCTCGGAGCTCCAGCGCCCTCCGGCCCGGCAGGCGAGAATACCAAACTGTTTTTTCTCTCTCGCACCCCTTTGACATACGCGAAACGGGAAGTCCAGGTCCCTGTGCATCCTGTGCGTACGGACTGCGTGCGGCATGCTGAGGGAGGAGGTGCATGGCTGGGAGTGGGAAGGACTGCATCGTGCAGTACGTCTTCCGGCAGCGGGATTTGGGCGCCAAACCAGGCTCCAGCGCCCGCCAACTTCGCAGTTGCTGCGGCTCAGGTCGCATCAACTCAGGGTAGAGGCTGCGCACTAGCGCCTTGCAGCGACAGCAATGGCGGTTCTATCGTGAAAGGCAGCAGAGGGATGCACGGGGCCGGGGTCGCCCCTCGCGTGTCAGAGGGGACGCGAGTGTGACGTCGAAACACAACGCCTCGCCAAGCGGTTTGCCCGTACATGTCAGGGCGGCCGTCGGCTGGGTCGACGTTATAGGGCCAACCACTGCTGCGGGACTGTTTGGCGCTGGGCCGACAGCCTCATGCGCGATGCGCACCCATGCATGCGCGAGGGCGTGGTGGTCGGCGTCGACGACGGCGCATATGCGCCACATCTGTGTGGAGCAACACGCAAGGGGATGGCCTGGCCTGGCCTGGCCAGGCCACAGGGACGCGGTCTTGCGAAAATGGGTAGAGCAAGTGCGGGAACCGGTGGCACTGGCGCCTCTCGCCAGGTTCAAGCAAAGCGCGGGGCGTATGGCCGTTGTATTATGCCGTTGTGTATTATATGTGGTGCTAATGAATGTGGCCTTGCCATCCGGCGCCATCGAGAACGGGCGTTCAGCCTCGGCAACAGCTCGCAAGCCGGCGACAGCGGCAGCTGGACTTGCAGCGAGCTCGGCGAGACACCGCGCCGCGGCATCGGAGCGACCAGAGCGGTCCGTTCGGCGCACTGCAACCCCAGACCTCCCGAACGCGCAGCCAGAAGCACGAGCCGGCGTGCCTGCACCGACATGAACCTTGATTTGCCTGTTCACCCAAGTTGTCTGCAATGGACACACGCGCCACAATTGATGCCACTCTCGTCAGCCTGGTTCGGCGTGACGCGGAGCTCCGGGACGGCTCCCATGACTGCGCTGGTGAAGTGCTTGCAGATGCCGCCAGGCGAGGCGCAAGCGCCGACAGACCTACCCGGAGCTCAGCATCAACGTTGCCACCTGAAGCCGCCAACTTCGTTCGTTTGCTTGCGCGCACGCACGCCGCGCGCGTGCCTATCGTGCCGCCCTTCTTCGGCCCACCGCTCAAGCCGCTCGGGTCCCGCGTTGGAGCGGCATCATTGGTGTCGGTGCCGAGCGTGCGCTAGCCGGCTCTTTTGCCAACGAGCGCAGTTGTGGTGTGGAACCCGCTTTGCATGAGCTTTTGGCAGAAGTGCACTGGCAGGTGGCACCGGAGCGCAGTCACATGCCTAGCCGTGGTGCTGTGCACGGGGACGACGTGTTTTGAGATGGTTGAAGATGTTGCAAGTAGGATCAAATAATAAGTGCGACGGAAAAATCATGATGCAGCGATTGTGGCTTCTTACCTGTCCGCACGGGCTGAATACGGCATGAACAAATCTAACATAATCTAATGGTCTCTTGTTACACTTTCTTTCAGATGGTGTGTTCTATACTGTTTAATTCTTTGCGCTATAAACGTTGTATGGGAGGGCCTCATCAGACTGGATTTCCTCTGATGAATGGGGAGCAGAACCAGGGATGACAGTACCTGTTGCCTCGCAGTGGATCAATTCCACAGTCAGATGAATCGAAATAATATGCACAGCGAAAACATCAGATGATGGCACCATGCACGGCTTATAGGATCATGCGTCACAAGCTGATTTGCAGGTTCGTGCGTCCACGAAGCTATCACGAGAATCAACAGCTGTCTTCGTTGGTGCCATCACTGTTGTTTTCCTGGCACCCCCTGCGTCTCTTGAATATTTTTGAGTCTGCACTGTTTGATCTTCTCTGCGACAACCTCTTATTTCCCGTTGTTGTTTGGGCTCCCCCCCCACACACACACACACCTCCTTTGGAGGGCTTTTCTACGTTACTATGTTGTCAGTTGAGTCACTTGAGGATCTTCGACTTAGTAGAACGAAGCGGACGGTGATCTGAGATCTGCCTCTTGGTCTTGAGTGTAGATATCACTGTTCTGGAGGTGAGCGACTTCTGCTATCTTCTTTTGGGGTTGCATATCTGAGCGTGTCCATGTTCTGGCCGTGAATTACTAAGCTCTGCTGCGGGGATGTTCGGGCCGTTCTTCTTTAGGATCTTCGGGGTCTGAGGTATACTGTTGATGTAATCTTGAGTGATGTTGTTGATCTTCTTTTGCGAGTAGTGATTCGAGCATCCTGGTCTTGTGGTCCTTGAGTTCGGATGGTTGTCTTGAAGACATGGTCTTTGCTCTCGATTCTATCGTTAGCTCGCCATGGTCGGAGAGGATAGTGGATCACGTTCATGCTGCTGCCCCTTCACTGGATGGGATTTGGACGTTGGTGCAGCTGTCATCGAAAAGTTCGGCGGTTGCTGCTGATGCTACATCTTATCGCGGGCGTTCCCTTGCATCTGGGTTTTTGTCGCTGATCTTCTACGGCGGACATTGTGGGTGGCTTCCCGGCCGTGAAGTTCACACCCACAGGAAAATCTAGCCAGACAAGGGCGTCTAGCGAAAGTTAGGTAAAGCTAGAGAAAGCTAGATAATTACTTTGCTCATGTGCCGAAGATCTGTGGCTTTGAAAGACTGAAAGGGTACGAAGGTCGGAAACACTATAGAGCCCAAAAATGCTGGGCTTTCCGGCCTCAAGAATGGAAAGTTAAACCCTAAACCATGCGCCCCGCCATGCAAATACTAGGCCAACCTAGATAGACAATGCTACATAATGTTAGACGATATGCTGGAAAATGCTAGATGATGCTAGACAATGCTAGATTCCGACCAGGTCCCGGACGACCAGGGATGCTAGAAAACACTAGACAATGCTGGATTCCGGGCAGGGCACACAACGTTTGCCCGGGACGTTTTTTCTTTCTCAGGCTGGGCATCTTGAGTCGAAAACCCTCAGACAATCATGTCCACAGAAGCGGAACGTGCATTTCCCAAACTCAGCAGGTTTGTTTCCGAGTGAAGGAAAATGTTAGCAGCTTGGTTTCTGAATGAAGGAAATATCTAGCAGCTTGGTTGCTGAATGCAGGAAGTATGTAGCAGCATGGTGCCCTGAATGCAGGAAAATCTAGCTTTGTCCAGCTCCCGTACTCGCCTGCTGGTTGTGAAGCAGACGGCTTGCACCGTGATGACAAAGGCCGTCTTTGAGATCTGGTGAGAGTGCTGATCGTCTTTTTCGTTGATCCGTTGAGGTATCCGTTGCCAATGGGGAGCTATTATGGTGTGTACACAGTAGAAAGGGCACGCCGCGGCACAACAAACATAAGTTCAACAGGGCATGTCATTGCGTGGCTTCCGAAGCACGAACGAGAAGTCTGCTCTGCTCTATGTTTTCTTTCCGGATTCTTGCTGCCTGCAAGCCGTTGACGTAATTCCAGCCAGGTCAGCACTCGAAACGAGGCTTCCCTGGAGATCGCTAACGTGTGTGATATCAACTCAGAACTCAGCTGCAACATAATTTGCACAGCGAATACGTCAAATGATGGCACCACGCACGGCTTATAGGATCATACGTCACAAGCTGATTTGCAGGTTCGTGCGTCCACAAAGCTATCACGAGAATCAACAGCTGTCTTCGTTGGTGCCATCACTCTTATTTTCCTGGCACCCCCTGCGTCTCTTGAATGTTTTTGAGTCTGCACTGTTTGATCTTCTCTGCGACAACCTCTTATTTGTTTGGGCTCCCCACACACGGAGACACACAAACAGACACACAGACACTCACACAGACAGACAGACAGACAGAGACAGACAGAGACAGACAGACAGAGACAGACAGAGACAGACAGAGACAGAGACAGGCAGAGACAGACAGAGAAAGACAAAGACAGAGTTTGGCAGAGACAGATAGAGACAGACAAAGACAGAGACAGACAGAGACAGACAGAGACAGAGACAGCGACAGGCAGAGACAGACAGATACAGACAGAGACAGGCAGAGACACACGGAGACAAACAGAGATAGACACAGACAGACAGAGCGACCGGCCGATCGACAGAAAGACAGACACAGACACCGACACGCACACAGGAGGCAGTGATGATGAATTGGCACATGAAGGAAATGAAGCTGAGTCACATATCAAACAGTTACAGTCTTTGTCTTCATCCTGCCAGCTCTAGGCTCTGTTCATGGCCGCCTTTCATGCAGGTGTAAGCGAATCAAAGGGTGCCAACGGAGTGCTGCAAGTCTCCACGCACAGGACTACGTGCCGCTACCGCGTGGTCTTTTCGGGTAGTTTGGGGAAGTGTCGATTTCTGCGTAGATAGTTTTCCCGGGATATATTTGTGGCGGTTCGGGGCGCAGGTTTCGAGCTCTTGCAACAAGAGACGAATCAGTGCCGTGCAACATGGTGCCATGCCTTTTACGATAGTCAAATGCCAACTTTGGGCTGTCCGCGACAGTAATTAGGAGCGACGACCATGCTGCGCAGGAAAGAGAAAATCCTCGATGACAACATAATCCAGATCTTCCAGCTCGTCCAACATCGCGAGGGACTCCTTGACAGTGTTTGTGATCGGCTTTCCCTTGGAATTGAAGCTCGTGTTCATGAGCACGGCAAGCCCTGTCCGTCGCCCCACGGCCAGAAGCAGCGCATGAATCCACGGCTCATCCGCTTGGCTTACTGACTGATGACGGGCGGTTCCATCGAAGTGGCTAAGCCCTGGGAATCTTTCCCGTACCTCCTTCCGCACCTTCGGCGCGAACTCCATGTACGGGGAGGTGTACTTGAAGCCGAAGACTTCTTCTAAAGCTTCTTCTGCGATCATGGGTGCGACAGGCCTATACCACTGCCGAAATTTCAACCTGTTCATCCTGTCGCGCATGGCTGCGTCGGGGACAGCCAGGAGCGACCTGTGGCCCAAGGCTCGGGGCCCAAACTCCTGTCGACCCCGGACCACCGCAATGATAGGCTTCTCCTTGGGGGGCTTTTCATCACTCGCCTGCTGCGCCGATGACCATGCTGGGCCACCCGCGAGGAGCTCTGCTAGGTATTCGACACCACCCAAATTCGACAACTTTATTGCTCCCCTTCGGGTGGCCTCCGCCGCGAGGTTATCAATGTCCCAAAGCCGGAAACCTAAATACTGAAGTGGCTGGCGTGCACCTGTTGGCGGTGCGATTGCCCAGATCGCCCCCACTGCCAAGCCAGCATCATTCGGAGCTGGGGGCACGTAGACATCTCGTGGCTTCATGAAGTCGGGCTGCTGCGACCGTACTTCCGTGAGGGTATCTCTGACAAGCTGATTAGCCAGCACATTTAATGCACACCCGCCGGTAAGCACAATCCCTTCAATATTGATGCCATTCGCGTGCAACTTGCTGAGGAAATCATGCTCGATGATGTCACGGACCAAGCTATGAAATTCGGATTGAGCAGTTGCAGCTACCACACGTTGACCCGCTTCTGATTCGCATACCTTAGCCAACATGGCTCTGGGCAGTCTGTTATCTTTCTTCGACTTCTTGATGTAAAGCTCTCGTATCAAAGGGCCAAGTTCGGCGGAAGGCTGTGCTACACCAGAGTAGCCCATGAGTTTTCCAGCAAAGGAGAGGATGTGATAGAGATTCCAGCGGAAGGAAAACTTTGTCTTAATCCAATCATCTGAGTTCTCCTCCAGCACTCGGCACACCCACGAAGTAGTTTCCGGCGTGCCTGTGACTTCGGGCAGCAAACCTCCAAGCATCGCATACGACATTGCCATGTTCATGGACCTGCGAGCAATGCGGGTGACTTCTTGTCCTGCGGCAACGAAGGCGTTGAAGTAGCCGTCATTCCCACCACCATCGTAAGACAAGATGAATGCAGATCGGAACGGGGGCGAAAAGTATCCCATCAAGGCATGAGCCTCATGGTGATTCACATTGCGCCACTGCCTGACAGAAAAAACAGACTCAACTACCGCTGGCAACCACCGCGGTGCTGGAGAGCCACGAAGGTCTGTTCCTCCAAATCCAACCAAGACGCCATAAGCAAAGCTTGTTGGGCATGGTCCTGGGTGGCACTCGCATCGATCGCGCACGGTCTCAAGGGCCTTTCGCCAGCTACTGTTGAAGACGCTCCACTCTGGAGCATAGTAGCGAACTTCGAATAATCGCTCAAGCTCGAGGACACACTGTATTCTGCCGCCGATTCCAATGGCAACGCTGGCATCATGCAATACGTCCCCACACCCGCTTAAGGCGAGAACGGGGGTGTCCGCACCATGCAGGCTGACTGGCAACTTAAACTCGTTGAGTTCTCGTGTGCTTGTTCTGGCCTTGGCCGTCGTAGAGCGGCGCACAGCTTTGAAGAAGCTGTTGTTAGTCAAGGGTCCTGGTGCATCCTTCCCGACAGGCAAGCCCACATCGCATGAAGGAAAAACGCTTGTATCGCATGCAGAACTGGTCACACCATGCACGGGCACCAGGGCCGCCGACAAGATGCACAGGAGCATTTTGCTCGGCGCTGTCCGGCAGTACATCGGACCGCACTGGCCAGGCGACTGGTTTAACGAATGTTCGGTCTAGGCCCTCTAGGCGTACAAACACCCCAGCGTTTGCTTTTGGGACACCAGGTAGAATAGCTTGGAACTGCATTGCATTCAGAGCACAAGACTGTACTGGTCGCTTGCTTGCTCTCTGTCGCTCTCTCTCCAGTGCTTTCTCCGAGCTTCGAGGCGGGTATGCGCGTGCAAGTGGACTGATGCAGGGAGGGATGAAGGAAGGTGTTCGAGTGGCCGAGTGTGAGCGTCACCAGGGTCTACCGGGTTTTCAATCAGTTCAGGCCGGCCAAATTCGAATCCGAGCCTTCGACCTGGAAGAGGTGAGTCCCAAAGTCTCAAACCCAAAGGCCCGATTGAGCTTGCAGGTGAGTTGTTAAAGACGAAGCTTTGATGTTGGAGTGATGGCTTCCCGGGCAATGTCTTCAGAAGTGTGGTTAACTTGTAACGCTTTCAGGGTTGCGAGAAAAAAAAAGCAAACGTTGCCAGAAGCTCTGGTTTAGGGACCCGATGAAGCTCCCGGCAACATGAGTCCTTTGCATCTTGCTAGTTCCAAGCGTGTAAGCGGCTTCAGCTGATCGGAACGCACAACTCTTAAGCCGGCCGCTGTGCATGAAGAAGGGGCTCAACAATTGCACAATTAGTGAATGCCTGAATAAGAATCGGTTGGAGGGGGTCCTTGCGATTCTCATCGGCGGCAATGGTACTGTCATGCTGTAGCCACAGGGACCTGCAAGGCACTCTCGATATCCTGGGTCCTAGGTGGGTGCTCGATGATACCAGCAGTGCCTTAGCTCTGGTCTGTTCCTACCTAAACTCGACGATGCAGATCCTTGTTTTGCTTACCCGGTTTGTGTGTTGTGGTGAACCATAAAAAGGAGCTACATTCGAGAGTACAGGTATTCCTGCAACAAGACCTATACACGGTGAAGCTGTACAGCACCACAGTGTAAGCACTCGCCATTCATGTCAGCATCAGTAGCCTCAAGCACGCTGGAACATTGCTTTGCAATGTGCCAGAGAATTTGCAACTGTACATAATCCAATCTTCCAGGGTCCAAGTGCAAGAGCATTTCTGAACTCGCTGTCCAGTCCATGCTCGTTGGCCGCCTTGCCGCCTACATCTCTACCGTGAGCTTTCGCGGGCCTGTCATCCTGCAGGTCCTCAGGCACTGAGGCTATTCACAAAGTGCTTGTATCTAGGCTTTTCCAGGTCCTGTCTGCGTCTGCTTCCACTTGAAGGTGCCACTGCTCACGCCGACCTAGCAGAGGCGACTTGACCCGCAGGAGTATGGAAATCGCAGCAAGACTAAGTCGGGCACAAAGTGGCCCAAGGCATTCAGCCAGTGCTCGAACTCCTTCCCAGAAATGGCGGGCCGGTATCGTGGAAGCTCTTAGCGTGTTTGGTCCCCTGCTCTTTCGACAGGCACTCATGCAGCAAGAGCGGTCCTCCTCACCTGGAGCAATCAGGATAAGGCCTTTCCTGCCCGACGTAGCAATATGTTGTTTTGATTGCACAGAGTCGCCGGGCTGCTGCTCACTGCGTGTGTGCTGCAGACCCACCTCCGGAAGTGAACGAAGATGCTCAAGTACGGCTTGCAGGCGTCCACGTCCTGAAGATCCTTCATGTCATACACACCTCAGCAACAGAGTGCCTCTTCCGAATTTCTTCCGACCAACGTGCATCACATTGCATCACGATAAGCATTCCCGAGTGATTCCTGCAGAAGCTGATTCAGCCACGCCACTAATCGGAATTGCTTTGTCCTGCTTCCCTCTGTTAAACAAGGACCACGTCTTCCGGGCATGAAGCTCCTTCAAGCGGAAACTGCACTGAACAAAAGAGCTGCCGAATTCCAAATTATGTGCAGCTTCCATTCATGTGTCTGCTGTGGGAGCACTCACTCTCATTATCATGTATTCATATTGCGCTTACCAGTCACCGCCATCAGGCATGGTATCAAGCATAGTGTAGAATCTGGCCGCGGGCATGACCACGATCATGCTTAATCGTCTTCCCCAACTACAGACTACACTTTTCCGACCTCACCTCGATCTTGTAGACGAGGCCCTTTGGGGGCCTTTGAGTCCAAATCACCAGGATGCCTGTGTGCTCGTCAAGCTCCACCCAACGCCTGGCACAGCAGAGCCGATAGCATGTCCCGGCAGACATCGCACGCATGCATACAAAAACAGGCATACACACGTACGCATGTATGATCATGTATGTAGACAGGTAGGCATGTATGTATGTATGCATCGTTCTTGTGAAAATATGTGAAAGTATCACGTCCCCTATTCTCCTCGACTTTGCCACATCCGTGGCTCAAGACACTTTGCCCTGGCATGAACAAAGGCGCGTCTGAACTTCAGGGCTGACTTTGGTGTCAAGTGAAGTGAGCTATAGCATTGATCAACTTTAGANCACCGGTGATCCCGATCTGGAAGCAACCGCTAACCGAGTACTTTTCTCCCGGAAGCTACATTACTTGATTTCTCAACTTGTGAAAGACTCGGCAAAACTTGTTGTTCGCCAGAACGAAGCTTCGAACGGTTTCGAGACTTGGAGGAGACTTTACAAGAAGTTCTCGCTGCCAGGAGCTACGCGGAGCACGTCACTTGTGACGCAGCTGTTGGACTTTAAGTTCAACCCAGCAACCTTTGAGCAAGACTTCAACATTTGGGAAACAATCAAGAGCAGATACGAACGACAAGCAGGACAAGCTTTACCTGATGGTGTANTCAACCCAGCAACCTTTGAGCAAGACTTCAACATTTGGGAAACAATCAAGAGCAGATACGAACGACAAGCAGGACAAGCTTTACCTGATGGTGTACTTGTTGCAACTTTGCTGAACAAGGCAACAGGACCTTTGCAGCAACACCTTAGGTTGAACGCCCAAACTTTGGCAACTTATGCCCAGGTGCGTGAAGTCATACTTGAGTATCACAGATCAAGACTTTTGATGAATCCAGTTGCANCCAGTTGCACAAACTTCGGCGAATGCAACTTTTGCAGGTGGAGCTTCGGCTCCCATGGACATTGGTGCTTTAGCAGCAGCTTTGTGGAAAGGTAAAGGAAAAGGGAAAGGAAAGAAAGGTAAAGGAAAAGGAAAAGGAAAAGGAAAGAAAGGAAAAGGGAAAGGAAAAGGAAAGGACTTTTCGAAGTCACAAGGAAAAGGATCAGGAAACCAACATTGGAACTTTATGATGAAAGGCAAAGGCAAAGGCAAAGGCAAGAGCAAAGGAGCAACTTCCACCACAGTTTGCTGGTCGTGTGGAAAGACCGGACAATTTGCAAGCAACTGTCCAACTTACAGGGTTTCAGCTGTTGAAGGAGAAGAGCAACTTTGGAACGACGACCAAGGCGATTGGAATCACTTTGGTGAAACCGATGATTGGTCTGATTGGAC